>JABUQX010026269.1:10000-51462 GCA_015478945.1 Trachelipus rathkii
CGAGCTTCACCCATACTGTTAATATTGAATAAACTTATCTTCTCTCTTCATATGGAAAATTTTATTTTTCTTTATTAAAAATGACTTCACCAAAGAACATAAGAAAAAATTAACATGACCCGAAATTACTTTTTTAGACTAAAAATATTTATTAGTTGTTGATTTTGGGTATATTGAACTTTTGTCTTTATGTTTTAATAGAGTAGAAATAAAAGTGCTAACATCAAACCAAAACTAGAATTTATGGAAACTTGACATTAGGCTCTTCACACTTGAAGTTAGAGTTTTAATGAAATTTTTAGGAAATATTTTTTATTTCTGTTTAATCCAAATTATTAGAATATATTTTGTTAAAAATAAATAAAAAATGGATATCAAATCTGAAATGAAATTAAAGAGGAAGATTTAGATTCAGAAAATTACTGCTATCAACAGAGTTCTCAGGTTGTTATTATTTTATATATATATTATATATAATATTATTATAATATATAGAATATATATATTATATATATATATATATATATTATATATATATATATTATAATATATACTATATAGCGTGGGCGTGGTGGACCGGGCCCACCTTTTTAGGGGTGATTCGGTTCCACTCTAATTAAAATTAAAAATAAAAAATAAAAAAATAAAATTTTTTTTTTTTTGCTCATTTAATAGCCACGTGGTAATACTACAAGTTTTATTTAGCTCATCTTTAATTCTAGAGAAGTTTTATATTTTTTAAACAAATATAATAAAAAATTAAGGTACAAAACGCCCTTCAATAGAATTTCAACTTTTGAAAAATGTGATGTTTTTTAACTTGTTATAAGAGAAAAATTGTGGATGGGATTTTAATATTTTTCAGCGTATACACTCAAGTATGTTAGCTTTAAACTGGCAAAGTAAATTTTTGTTCCAAACTGTACTAGTGGCTAAATCACAGGGCCTTACTTGGTCCGATTCACCCTGCCGTAAAAATTGATGATGGGGTGAATCGGACCCCATTGTTTTCTCGTATTTTACGATTTATTTATGACAGTTTTTTTAGCGTATAATTAATTTAAATATTAAAGTTACTTATATTAAGTAAAAATTTAAAATAAAGAATGAAATTTCTATATCAAAAATTACAAATTCCCAAAAATGTCAAAATTTTGACAAAAGAGGGGTGAATCGGACCACCTTTTTATATTCTTATTTATGTATTCATCTATTATATTTTTATTACTTATTACTATTTTAATATTGATAAAAAATTATTATATTAAGAAAAATTAAAATATTAAAATTGAATTGTATACGTAAAAGAGGAATTTAAACAGATGGTCCGATTTACCCCTCCAAGGTCAGGCTGAATGAGCTTTATTTAAACTTAATTAAAACTATATATTTTAGAATTAATTATTATTTTTGTGTGTGCTTATTACCTACTATATAGGGCCTTGAATTTCAGAAAAAAAAAATTGCAAAGGCATTAAGGGAAAGTCTGGAGACGAAGTTATACCTAAAGTGGTCCAAGTCACCCCGCCCTACTATATTATATACTATATATTATATATATATATTGTATAATATATATTATATATTATATATATATATATATATATAATATATATAAAATATATATATATAGCATCTGGCTGGCGGGGTGACTCGGACCACCTTAGGCATAACTTGGTCTCCGTCTCTCCTAATCACTTTTGGGAGAAATTTTTTTTTTTTGAAAATCAAGGACCTATAGTAGGTCATAAGCACACAAAAACAAGTAATATGTAATTCTAATAATAAAGTTTATTAAAGTTTTATTAGTGATGCACCGATACCATGGTATCGGTATCGGTGGTATCGGTCGATTTTTGAGGTATCGGTATCGGTAATTTTGAGAGTACTAGTATCGGTATCGGTAAAATTGTTGCTGATACCTTTTACCCAAAACATGTGGATTCGTCTTTATTGATTTCGATATATATTATATATATATATATATATATTATATATATATATATATATATTATAATTCTATATAGAACTTAATATATATAGTATATATATATATATATATATATAATATATTTATCAAGTACAATGTCCCGCATTGCTGCAGGGTGGTGTTGGTAGTTGAAAGGTTTTGAACTTATCAACACCATTCACGAAAAGCTAGATTGATAGAAGGGGGTTTTCAGCCCATTGCTATCAGACGAAGAGAATTTACAAATTTCTTCAATGACTTCTCGAGTTTGAGAAGCGTAGCTTCATTCACCCTTTCTAGAAATTAAAGTTTCTAATTTCTTCTTCCTTTTTTAATTTTGCATTTAAATAAGAGCAAGAACCAATATTGGGCTCGGGCTGAGCCCCATTTTCAGCCCCCTAAAAATGGACAAAAAATTCGGAATTTTCAGCCAATTTTGACCCTATAAACAACAAACTGTAGCTCTTTTTGCCCTCTAAAACGTTGTTTTCGGGTCTTTTTCTGTGACTGTAGTCATTTTTTCAGAATTTTCAATTTTTCAAAATCCATGTTTTTGACATTTGTAGAAACTCCTCCTAAACTATTTTTCGAAATGACTTCAAACTTGAAATATGCATAGATAGGTCCATTACCTACAATAGTGTAGAAGTACTTTTTCGATGTTTTGAGTTTGTGCTCAGCGTTGTCCAATTTTCAAACCCACTTTTTTTTTTTTTTGAAATGAAAAATTGTGATAAATTTTTTCTACTCATCCGATCAAAATTAAATTTTCAGGGCTTTTATTGTCGGGCAAGATGCATCTTTTTTACTTAGATAATTTTTTTGTATACTCAAAAGAAAATTTTTCAAAAATTAAATTTTTTTTTTTTTTTAAAATTTGTTCCAAGAACAAATCCAAACCTAATGCATATACATAGAAATTATCTAAGTAAAAAAATGTGCATCTCGCCAGGCTACATATGCCCTGAAAATTTCATCCATTTCGCTCGAACAGGAAAAAAAAATTATTGCAATTTTTCATTTCAAAATCCAAAAATAAGTGGGTTTGGAAATTGGACAACGCTGAACACAAAACTCAAAAAATCGAAAACGTACTTCTACACTATTGTAGGTAATGGACTTATCTATGCATATTTCAAGTTTGAAGTAATTTCGAAAAATAGTTTAGGAATAGTTTCGAAAAATGTCTAAAACATAGATTTTGAAAAATTAAAAATTCTGAAAGAATAACCACAGTCAGAAAAACACCCGAAAACAACGTTTTAGAAGGCAAAAAAAGCTACAGTTTGGTGTTTATAGGGTCAAAATCGGCTGAAAATTCCAATTTTTTTGTCCATTTTTAGGGAGGGCTGAAAATGGGGCTCAGCCCGAGCCCAATATTGGTTCTTGCCCTTCATATATATATATTATATATATATATATATATATATATATATATATATATATATATATATATATATATATATATATATATATATATATATATATATATAGTCAATTTGTCTTATATTTTTCCTATATCTATGCTGGAACTACTATGTTAAATAGACGAAACGTAAGAAGAATGCTCGGAGTTTGGTTCGTTTTTGGTTAAACTTAGCGCTAAGAAATGCTTTTCCCGGAACGCGTTTCCTTAATTCTATAAAGTTGCTATTTCCTGTGATTGCTGAATTTACCACGTTTTTACGAAAATGTGTAAACAAAAAAATTACGGCGTGGTAGGGCCTACCATGCCGTCATTTTTTTGAAGTGATGAATAAAATTCAATAAAATCGGCTTTAAATCTAATTTCTTCCAAATCGATAAACTCCATCACAATAGTTGATAAATTTTTTGTAATATTAACCATTTATTTTTTTTATTTCTGTTTATCTGAAATCGACGGGCTCCATGACAACAGCTGATTCTAATTGTTTGCAAAACAAAAGTAAACCTCGTAAGAAATCGTGTTTGTTTTTGCACGAAATTCAGGCAATCAGGAATGCCAAAGAAGTCTTATGGATGTTAATTAAGGGGAAGATACAATTTTTGGCTCGGGCTGAGCCCTATTTTCACCCCTAAAAATGGACATAAAATTTGGAATTTTCAGCTGATTTTGATCCTATAAACACCAAACTGACTTTTTTTGCCCTCTAAAACGTAGTTTTCGGGTGTTTTTCTGTGACTGTAGTCATTCTTTCAGAATTTTCAAAATTTCAAAATCCATGTTTTTGACATTTTTCGTAGTAACTTCCAGAATTTTTTTTCGAAATGACTTCAAACTTGAAATATGCATAGATGAGTTCATTACCTACAATAATTACATAGAACATTTTCGATTTTTTATGTTTTGTGCTCAGCGTTGTCCAATTTCCAAACCCATTTTTTGGGGATTTGAAAAGTGAAAAACATTGATATATTATTTTTCTACTCATCCAATCAACATCAAATTTTCAGGGCTTGTATAGTCGGGCGAGATGCATCTTTTTTACTTAGATATTTTTTATTGTATACTCAAAAGAAAATTTTAAAAAAATTTCCCCAAAATTTTTTTTTGAAAATTTGTTCCAAGAGCAAATCAAAACCTATTGCATATACAAAGAAATTATCTAGGTAAAAAATGTGCATCTCTTCCGACTACATATGCACTGAAAATTTCATCCACTTCGCACGAACAGAAAAAAAATATGTAAGTTTTTCACTTTTCAAGTCCAAAAAAAGTAGGTTTGGAAATTGGACAACGCTGAGCACAAAACTCAAAAAATCAAAAATGTTCTATGTAATTATTGTAGGTAATGGCCCTATCTATGCATATTTCAAGTTTGAAGTCATTTCGAAAAAAATTCTGGAAGTTGATACGAAAAATGTCAAAAACATAAATTTTGAAAAATTAAAATTCTGAAAGAATGACTACAGTCACAGAAAAACACCAGAAACCAACATTTTAGAGGGCAAAAAAAGCTATAGTTTGGAGTTTATATCGTCAAAATCGGCTGAAAATTCCGAATTTTATGTTCATTTTTAACGGGGGATGAAAATAGGGCTAAGCCCGAGCCAAAAATTGAACCCTATCCTAGGTTTAACCCTCGCGTATCCGCGTGGGCAAATTACCCTCCCCTTTCCGCGTTGGGCCTTTTGAGCCCACACTTTTTTTTATCAATTTTTTTTACTAATTTATTAATTTTTTGTCATTTTTATTTATACATTATATATTTTAGACCTTTTGGAGTTGTTCTAGAGTATTTTTAAAAAAAATTTCTTTTTTATTATTTATTTTAAATAGTATTAAAAATTGTATGTAATTTTGATTTTTTTTTTCCTAAAAACCGTTGTAGAAACCAGACTATAAAGCATATAATCTTTATTTTTGGAATATACATACTAGAATAGTAGTAAATAAAGTCTTTCATATCGATATATTCCCAAGTAGTCCACAAATTTTTTTTTTTTTTGGTTAGGAAAAAGTAATTTTTTGAAAATTTTTTTTATAGATTTTTTATTTTTTGATTTATATATATATATATATATATATATATATATATATATATATATATATATATATATATATATATATATATATATATATATATTTATATATATTAATAATATATATAGATACTTAGGTTATAACATACTCGAATTAGCTTAAAGAATGTTTAATTTATAGGCACTTTTAGTAAAAATGAAAAAAACATATCTTACTAAATATACACATAGTTTAAGGGTAGCTTTATATATATAAACACATGTAATACCCTCATTAGGTTCCATAAATATGATATATATATATATATATATAGCATATATATATATATATATTATATATTATATATATATTAAGTATATATATATATAAATATTAAATATATTATATAATATATATTATATATATATATATAATATATATAATAAATTCATTTACATGTTGATAAAAGTTTGTAAAATTAAAAAAATGTATAAAAAAAGTTATCTTACTTATTAGATAAGGGAGTACTAGAATCCTTTTGAAAAAATAAAAAAATCATCTTACTAATGAGGAACTAAGAACCGATTATATTTACAACTCCGGGACATACTTATTATGGAGAACAAGTAATGCAGACTGTGTTTGACCGATGGTGTATTTTACAGCATGCATTCCCACATCGGGTGCAAAATGTTCCCACTTTCCCTAACCTTTGCCTCTCCACCCTGGTGGCTTTAGCTTCATAACACAGCTTGCACCTTTGTTTCTGAGTTTCCCCCTGAGCCACTGCCAGTGGGTTTGCCGGTTGTGGAAGATGAGCGTGTACCTGTGGAAAACTCTGAATGATAGATGTTTTTATCAAATTGCTCAGTTTCCCACCCGTTTGAAAACGTTGTATGAAATGAGGCATGATGAGAGCTCGTGCTAGCTCGTCATAAAAAGATATCCTCATCCCATGAGCCCTCTTCCTCCATTTTTCAGGTGAAACTCTTTGGTTTTTGATATTATAAATGATAAAGGAATTGAGGGTAGCGATGTCCACAATGCTAAAAAACCAGGTCAAAGGCCAGCGAAGGGTCACCCGTCTACACGAAAATCGACGCACCATTTGATCATCGTTGTCGACGGCCCCCATTTGTAGTTTAAGAACTGCAATGAACCTCTGGTCCTTCTTTTTTAATCATTCGGTATAGCCTCTAATAATCCTGCTCAGCGTACATTGAAAGTTACTTGGGTGGGCAGGTCTGTGAGGACAGTAGGGCTTGACTATGCTGAAGCAGGTTCTTGTTTTGGTGACATATTAAGTCTTAGAGAGTAATGAGGTGTGTCTTTTTAGACCTCTACGATCTTGTTATTCGCCCTTAACAGAAGTTTCATCAGGTGCAACTGTATATTATCGCGTCTCTTCTTGGATTTTTACTAGTTCCCTCGCCCTGCGTAGGTGTCACGTTGCCTTTCTGTTTGATAGTGTCCAGAGCAATTGTAACGGTGATTTTTTTTCACTAATACAATGTTTGATTGCAACATCAATACGCGGTAGTCAAGTCTATCTGGGGGTATTTGTGGTGTGTTCTTTTTCGTTTCTCTTGTTAGACAGTGTTGCTCGTGGAGTGGATGTTAGTTATGGCCCGTGGTATGGACACCCTCTGTAGGAGGAGTTTGGCTACCCGGGCCGGCTCGTGAAAGGCTTTGTTGGGAGTGGATACGGGTCGCTTGGCGATCGGAGGTGGCGCCAGAACACTCCGGGTGCTGGTTTTTTAGTACTCCTAAATTTGGGTCTCAACATCGGAACGCATCCTAAGAGAAGTAAGACCTGTACCTGTACGCCGGTTTTATTGGAGTTTTTATGTAGACCCCTGAAATGGTGGCATTCCTCTAAAATACTTATACAGTCAGCATTGTACCGTCATGCACATTAGTTTAGCCCGCCAGGTCACTATTAAGTTTGATTCTTATAGGGCGTTAGAAAAGGTACAAGATCACTTTTCCCCGGTCAGAGGCTCTTCAGCTATGTGTTGGATTTAATGCCCTAGTCGAGGCATGATTCTTGGTTGGTCTTCTTGCTGGCCTTTGGTAGTGCGGTCGGAAGCGAGTTGGAGTCTAACAATGGCTCGCGCCGGCTAAAACCGCCTCTTGTCGACATGGCCGCTCTGATAAATGTGTTCTAGCCATTAACTTGGGCACCGAAATGACCGGAGCTAAGAGATCCTCGTTTGGCTGTTGTGATGTTGCTCCCCCTTTCACGAGATCAGTGACTCCGTAGGGAATGCTTTGTATTGTCTCTGGTACGGTATTGTCTTAAAGCAGGCGGCTTCATTTGTCTACCTGATATCCGTTCTTTAGTAATGTCCATCAATTCTTGCTGCAAATGTTGTGTGGTGTATTTTCAATGCGAAGGTAACGTTAATGTCTTACGGTGTCATATAGTGCTTCAGAAGCAAGCTCAGAGGAGTTTCTGCATCAATTTCTTGCGCTGCGCAGGTGACTTCTTTGCTCTTTCTCAGGTCACCAGTATTCTCTTGCCCCGTGAGGTTTAGCACTGATCTCAGCCTTGCTTTGGGAGAGACCCAACATGGTAAGCCGCTGTTTTAGCTTGCTAAAGAATTCATCATCCTTCAGCCAGCGGAAATATTGTTGGTCTCTGAGGTTCGTATATTTATGCAGGTTACTTCGCTCTTCTCCATCTGCCTCTTCTTCCTGCCGATCTTCTCCTGCCCTATCATAAATATATTGCATCGGTCACTCCTGCCTCTGGTCCTGATGGGAGGCTGAGACATATGAAGATCGGACGACGAAGTATATATCTACAGTTCGGTCCAGCCTACTCGCGCGTTGCTGCGGCTCACATGCGCAACGTTGGCTTATGATAGTCGCTGAAACTCTCGAATCGCCCAAAAGTCGAAAACAGGTTGTTCTGGGGTCTGAGTGACCTTACGCATCCCACTAGATGTGATGGTTCTCTACGGGCTTATAGAACATCAAGCGCTACTTCTTATCTTTAGCTGGTGGGGCAGTTTTCTTTGCAGCTTTTCTTAGGTGTCTGAGCAAGCGCAAGCTTTCATAAATACTCATCTGAACATAGAAAACAGAAAATGAAAATAATGTATAAGGACTCTTTGAGAAGACGGTTATATCAAACACTTTACATAATCAATTGACGAATCATTTGCATTCTGACTGCTTTTCGGTAACGTGTGTGCAGCTTGATGCGCTCCTTTCTTATGATAACAGGTTCGTGCTGAGGCTGAGCAGTGCCTTCGGAACCGATCAGAGGGTTTTGGTGAACTCCAGGCTGACACAGAAATAACACTTCCTGGTAAACAACATTGATCACGAGTAATGAAAGTGAAGTAAAACGATGATACTGTTTTTGTACAATGCTTGACATGAAAAGACTTTTCTCGATATGGCCTTTTCTGGTGTCGTCTTTTGGAAACGTGTCCCGTTTGAATTCATTACACAAGTTCTCCTCCTTGATGAAGGGCAAAACTCAGTAATATATAATCCCTGGGAAATATATATTTATATATTTTTTTTATCAATTTCTATTTTTGTTCCTACGTGAACTTTATTCAAAAATTTTGCTCTCATTTAGGGTCGGGTTCGTTTATCGATCTACGTTTTACCATACCCCCATTAGGCATACGGCAGATTAGGTCATGTTTAGGTCAGGTGTTAAAAATTAGATTATAAAAAAATTTTTGAAAGACATTTCATTGATTTTGAAAACACCGAAATTACACCTTTATGACAGAAAGAGTTTAAAGGTATCTGTCGATCAATTTGCCAATTTTTCTATATCACTTCTGTTAGGAAAAATCCAGAGACTTACACAAATCCACCTGTTATAAAAATCAATTTCTAAATTTAGATAAAAGGCCTACATGACTCTATATGACGTCATATGAATTGGAAAAAATAGCAGAAGCAAGAAATAAAAGACTTTACCAATTGAGTATCTATAAGAATGAGCATTGAGGTTGTACCTAAGGGTAGAGATCTGGAAGGAAAAAAAAACTGATTTAAACTAGTTTATTTCAATATTTAAATAAATACTTGGAGAAAACACTGGAGTGGGATTGTTATAGGACCTAAGATAACCCTATATATATTGAGAGCGGATGGAATAAGTTAAAAACCTATGGTATTTAGCTTTAAATTATTGGATTTCTGTTTGAGGAAGGGCTTTCAAATTTAACCATAGAGCAATCACATAGATACACTAAGTACAGATGGTACAGTAACACTGGAGAGTTTGATCAGAATTCAGTTATAGATTATATAATAGCTTCAGATAGAAGAATGATCCTGAATGTTAAAGTTCTGCCTAACGAAACAATGGACTCAGACAAAGACTGCTGGTGACAGACACTATAATAAAATAGATAAGAGAAAGATAGTAAAGTTTGAGTCCCTGAAAGTAGAGTGTAAAAAAGATGTATATAGGAATTGTGTAAGAGAGAAAATAAGCCAGTTAGATGGAGAAGAGATATTTACAGATTACAAAGGAAGATAATCGACTCGGCGGGAGATGTGCTGGGATACACATATGTGTGGGAGATACAAGGAAAAGACACACAAAATGGTGGAACGAGGTGGTAGATGAGGCAGTGAAGAAAAAAAACAGGAAAATAAGAAGATGGTTAAAGAGGAGAACGGTGCAATCAAGACAAGAGGATGTAGAGGCTAAGAATAGAGCAGAAAAAGTGAAAAGAAATGCAAAGAAAAAGGCAGCGACGAGGATGGCAGAGGAGCTAGCAGAAGATGGAGCATGTAACAAAAAGAAAATATTTAGGATGGCAAGGACATAGAGAAAACTGAAGAAAAGACAAACTAATATTAAGAATAAAGAAAGAGAAACCTTGCTGGAAGTAAGTGAAATAAATAATATAATAGGTGGACATAATATTCTGAGGAACTGTTTTAGGAGGAAGGAGAGGAGGGGAAGTTGGAAAAGGGGCAGTGTTGGGGAGAGATGAAGAAGAGGAAGATAGAATTACTACAGAAGAGCTAGTAGAAACCATAAAGAAAATGAAAAATGATAAAGCTCGTGGAGAAAATGGAATGGCAGTTGAGTTGATTAAGAAGGGCGGGGAGGAATTGAGAGGGAAGGTTCTAGATCTTCTAAACGAGTGTCTGAGATGGAAAGAGTTACCGGAGAACTGGGAAAAAATGATTCTAATTTCAATATATAAACAGAAAAAGAGACTCCGGAAAGTGTAAAAATTAAAGGGGATCTCTTTGATAGATCGCATGGCTAAGATATATGAAAGAATGTTGAAGAGAGGATTGAGAGAGATCATAGAACCACAACTGGGAGATGAACAATATGGATACAGGATAGGCAAAAGTACAACTGACCTTATGTTTGCCCTGAGAGAGATTTGCGAGAAGATTTATGAGTACAACAGGAAGATTTATGTAGTATTTATAGACTTGAGGAAGACATTTGATACAATATCTAGTAGTGGACTATGACTGTGACTTGGAAGAGAGTTATGAGTAGGGAGGGGATTGTGTGATGTACTGAGGAGTATGTATAAAGTGACAAGGTGTAAAATGAGAACAGGATATAAAAATGAAAAATGGTCTGAGGTGGCAAATGGGGTGAAACAGAGAAGCGTATTGTCACCTTAACTGTTTATAGCTTGCATTGATAATGCCATCGAAGAAGTCAGGGAGGAGGTAGAAGGTATAGAATGAGACATGGTGGCATATGCCAATGATCTGGCAGTGATGCGTGATAGTAGAGAAGAAATAGAGAGAATTACGAGATGTTTCGCGGAAAAACTTGGAGCAATGGGAATACAAATGAATATTGAGAAGACAGAAGTGATGATGGTGAGCATAGAGGCGGAGGAGGGTCGGGAGATTATGGTGAAAGGAGAGAGCTTGAGGAACGTGAAAGTGTTTAAATATCTGGGAGGATTGTATAAAGAAGGAGGAGGGTGTGATGCGGAAATAGCGCATAGGATAACCAAGCTGGGAAGAGCGACAAAGGCTGTGCACCCTTTGCTAAAAGACCAATATATGGGTGTGGAAGTACAAAGAAGTATTTACGAAGTAGTGTTAACACCTATATTGTTATACGGTGCAGAGACATGGAGTACTATGAAGAGACATGAAAGTATGATACAGGCAACGGAGATGAAGATCTTGAGAGCAATGATGGGAAAGACTAAAAAAGATAGAATAAGGGTTGAAAGAGTCAGAAGAGAAGCTGGGGTTAAACTTTGGTGAAGAGGTTGGGCGTAACAAGAATCAGATGGTGGGGAAACTTAGAAAGGATGCAGATGAGCAGGCGAAGAGAAGATGGGAGTGGGCGCCAGGCGGAAGAAGACCCAGAGGAAGACCAAGGAAGAGATAGAGGGAGTCAGTGCAGAATTCGTTGAATAGATGTAAGCTGGCTCAATGGAAGAAGTATCAGGAGAGAAGGCTGTTGAAAGATTATACAGAGCCGAGTGGAAACGCCTGCTAGTCCACTGAACAGGTCGTGGTTTTCAAAGACCATGACCTTTCTGAGGTCCAGGATATTATATATTATGATATATTATAGTATAATATGATATATATATATATATATATATATATATATATATATATTATATAATAATATATATATATATATATAGATATATAGATATATATATTTATATATATATATATATATAGTATATACATATATATAGATATATATATATATATATATATTATAGTATATATATATATATATTATATATATAGTTATATATATATATATATATGATATAATATATTATAATTATAATATTTAATTAAAAAGTATATGATATATATTAAGAAAAGTGGAGAATTTTAAGGCCTTGCAATTACTTATTTATTAGACATTCCCCGATCAACGTTATTAACCTGTTGAAGATCGCAGTGCTTTCGCACATATCGTTTTTTGAAGAGTCCGTCCAATGAGTAACAGCCTTCATAAAGCATCCGAAGCTTCTGCACTTAAATGCCCACGTCCACAGTTAAGTCCCGCAATATTTCTTTTCACTTAGATTTCTTTTCTGGGAAGAAATTTTATTACCTTAAAAAACGAAAAAAAAAAACCTTCAAAATTGTTACTTAGTTGTCATTAATGAGGTTCATTGTTTTCTTTTCTTTTAAGTAGTTTTTAACGCGCAGTTTAATTTAACTAGTTATCTTAATAGTTGTTATACTGTTTTTTTAAAGCTATTTATATTCGTAAATATAAATAGCGATGCCGATACGAATTTTACACTTTTCATTATACTACTTAAATATTTCAGACTACTTCTAGAGTCATTTAAATCATTAATACTAAAAATCATCCCAGTGCTCCGCCCCCCCAAAATAAAAAGAAAATTAGATAATGACTCGAATTAAAATAAAGATAATTAAAGTAAAGGTAGTAAAAAAGCAAACTTTCTTCGAAAAGTTATTACGGGCAATCATAGAAACATTTTCTTGAAAAAAACTATTCCAAAGATTCTACACGGAAAATAGAGTAAATCATGTTCAAACATTTTTTCAATCAAAACTGAAAGAAATCAAATTTCCTAATCCTTTACCGACCATGCGAACAAACGATGCTTAAATGATTAAAATCAATAATACTTTATCATTTTCCCAGCTGATTTAATTTTTTCTACATATAATAGCGTATATATATATAATAATGATATATATATATATATAATAGTATTATTATATATATATATATATAATATAGATATATTATATATAATATATATATATATATATATATAATATATATAGTATATATATATTATAATATATAGTATATAATATATAATATATAATTGATATATAGATATATAACATATATATATATTATATATATAATTATTATATATAATAATATATATATATATATATATATATTATATATAAATATATAATATATATTATATGATTATATATATATGATACCTATATATATATATATATATATATATATATATATATATATATATCTATATATATATATATATTTCATAAATATTATAATTAGCTATATATATATATCTATTATATTATATAATATAATATATAATATATAATATATATAATATATTATATATATATATATAATATATTATATAAATATATATATATATATACTAATATATATATATATATATATATATATATCTATATATATTATAGTTATATATAGTTATATATATATATAATACATACAATACATATATGTATATATATATATATATATAATTATTATATATAATAATATATATACATAATTATATTATTATATATATAATATATATATATATATATATAGATATATATATTATATATTATATAATCGTATATATATATATAGTTAATAGTATATATATATAATATATATATCATAATTATATATATATTATATATATTATAATATAATATATATATATATAAATATATATATATATATAGTATTTATTTATATAGAAATATAGTAAATATAGTATAATATATATATATATATATTATATAATTATATATCTATATATATATAAGTATTTATATAGTATATTATAATAATATATATATGATATAATAATATATATATAGTATAGTATATATAATATATATATATAATATTCAATATAGTAATATATATAAATATATATATATATAATATATTATATATATATAATATTATATATATATATATATATATTATATATATATATCTATATAATATCACTAGGGGTCTGGGAGGGTAGATATATATATATATTTTATATATATATATATATATATATATATATATGATATATTATATATATATATTAATATATTATATATCTAATAATATTATATATTATATTTGTATATATATTACTATATATATATAATATTATATATACTATATATATAGTATATATATATATAATAGTATAGATATATAGTATGATATTATATATATATATAATATTATATAAATATATAATTATTATATATATATATATATATATATATAATATATATATATATTGTATATATAAATTAATATATAATATATATATATATTATATAATATATATATAATTATATATTATATAATTATATTAGTAATATAATAATATATATATATATATAATATATATATATATAGTATATATATATATATAATAAATATATAATAATAATATATATATCATATATATATATATATATAATATAATATATATATACTATATATATAGTATATATAATATTATAAATATATATATATATATACATATCTATATATATATATAAGTATATATATATATATATATATATCTATATATATAGATAATATATAGTATATATATATATATATATATATGATAATATATGATAGTATATATATATATATATATGAAATAGGAAAAAACTAATAAAATGATAGAAGTACCAAGACTAGAAATATTGAAGGAAGCTGAAATCTTTCCAGGATATGTACTAGCTTTGAGGAAGAAGAGAGAGGATGTAGAATGCTTTGAGAGAATTGGAGCGGGAATGTTATCAGTTAATTTAATGAGATGATACGTAAGTAATTTAAAAGAATTTCTGTTGTATAAAAGTAGGAGGAAAAGGAAAGTGAATGGTAAAGTACAGATCTGAAGTTAGTAAAAAATAGAAGAAGAGATTTTTAAAAGACATGGATACGAAGAATCATACAGGAAACTTGGGAGAAGGCTAAGAAAGAGAAAAGAAGAAATGGTCTAGGCCTCTAAGGTTGTAGGAAAAAAATCAGAAGAAAATTAAATATTTTAAGGGTTGTTAAAGGATTAAGTGAAATGAGTGACTATATTTAATTAATTCAGAATTTGAAATGTGAGTCGGATTAAAAGAAAGGAAGAATTGGAATGTAAAGGAAAAGTGAACCAATATTTTGAGCAACTGTTTATGCCGGAATGATCTTAAAGAGGAATAATGAGAACTGACAATAGAGAAGATAAATTAAGAGATATAGAAAGAGATAACGTAGAAGGTAGTTGCGGTCGTTTTGTGGAAGATGAGAACAGGGTTAATTTTCAAAAATTATTATACACTGTGAAATACTTTATTGTGGATAAAATATTGAATTGGTATGATTGGTGATATTAACTAATACTTTCTGGGAGAGAGGAATTGGGGAGAGAGAGGTGAAATGGGGAAGGGAGCAACAATACCTAGTAGACGATTGCTTTTTTTGAATTATAAAGGTATGGGAGACAATATCAAATGCACGAACTATAGCTCTAATATAGCGGATCTATTGGTGCAGATCGTATCTGAATTGTTTAATTAAACAATGGTTTCCGGTTGTTAGTGGATTGTTTGGTCTGAGAAGATGACCCTTTTCGGGCTTGTCGGCTTGGCCTGTACTGTATTGTTATATAATGTCTTCTCTTCTCTCTTAATTGATGTTAATTAATAGGATTTGTTACTGTATGTGTTGAGGGTTTTTATGTTGGGGGTTTGGGATTTATGTTTGTATGATTTGTATATGGTTATTGTGTGTGTGTGTTGTGTTATATGTATTGTTATGTTATTATTATGTTTAGTGTGGGTGTTGTATATTATGTTGATAGGATTAGTTTTGGTGGAGGCTGGGTTGCGGTAGTTAGGTTTTATTTTGTGTGTGCGTTGATTGTTGGGTTAGTGTGGGTTGAGGGGTGTGTGTTTAGTCATGTTTTAGCAGTATTGTTGGGTATCGAGTATGATTTGTAGTTGTGGTAGGTGTATTATTTTATATATAATATATATTATATTAATATTATATGGGATATAATTAATAGAATAATAATATAAATTTAATATATTTAAAGTTATATTTATATATAAATTAATATATATAAAATTATATAATATATTATTGTGTGTTTGTGTGGGTGTTTGATGGTGAAACGCCTCTACTTTTAACTTTACTTGCAACTTGAAATATCTTAACACACAACCAGCCTTCAGGTGAAAGTTAAGAAACACAATAGATTTTATTTAACTCTAATTACAGTAACTCCTTATCACAAAGATTATAAATACCTGAAGATCTAAAATTGGGCCCCCCCCCCTCCTTTTTTTTTTGTTAAATTATAAAAAGAATGTCCTGAGTTATTCATACATAGTTGTTCATTATGTATGTGATAAATCTAAAATAATAAATTCTGGAATTTAAATTTAGTTTACGAGTATAGATGGGATGGAAAGATTGAACTAGTTCGATGGCTCTAAGTAAATAAGCATTTTTGTTCAGAATAGGTCCTATATAATTCAAAGTTTGTTCATTTAAAAATGTATATTTATCTCATAGAGAGTAGTTGTGAATTATGATGACTAGTATATTTGAGTGATTACATCTGAGAGTGCGTGATGATCCATATGTAGATAAATTAATATAGTTTTTAGTCTACTATTCGTAGTAAATGGTGTGAAAGAGGTGTTTATATCGTGATGTTTCAATATTATTCATAAGATTATCAATCCAAAATTGTATTTAATGCAAATTACCTTTAAAATTATAATAAATAAGAAAATAATAATTATATAAATTAATTTTATAATTTAATCACAAAACAAACGCCTGTTTTTGATTTCTCTGATTCTGTCCTCGGAAATTCACGTGCGTAGGAATCAAAAAACACTAACGACACAGAAATTAAAAAAAAAAAAATAGAAAAAAAAAAAACAAAAAAAACAAAAAAAAAAGCTATAACTCCTATACGAAATATTGTTTAAAATCATATCAACTTGGTATTTCTTAAATCAGTTGATTGTAGACAATAAATTGGATATAGAAATTATGCAAAATCCTCGTTTGCGGTTGTTTTTCCGAGGTCGAAAAATTATTTAGTGCTGCTGAATCTTTAATGATCTCTTGAGAATTTTTTTTAAACCAAAACATATATACACCTTTACTAGACCTTCTTGGTTTTGCTCATCTTCCTCCAAAGCTCATTCCATTCGAGACTGTACACTAGCCCATATATAAAATAAATAAATAAAAAATTACCATATCTACATGGTGGAACACTCAAAACTACAGCAATATCACAATCCATTATGAAAAAAACTAGGAGTAGTATAAAATAACGAAACAATTTAATACATAATTTATGCAAAAGCAAGGTACGTAAGCACCATTAAAGCTATCACGATATCAAAACGAAAATAAATAATAAAGTAAATGTTGCAGCAACGTCAATCTCAATACGCGGCCTTAATACAAACAATCGACATAATCTTATAGTGTTGCCTAACATAATCCACCAACTCACATTTGCAGACAAAAGATTTTCAAGACAGATGTGTCTAAAACTACATCCCGTTATATCTCCATCGCTGCCTTCGTACCTCTCCAATAGCCAATCATACTTCTAATTCGTCAAACAGAGACAGACAAAATATAGTAAAACTTTGTCTTGCCAATATATCTTCAAAACATATAGTGCCGTGTGCTCAAGACTTGGCATTACTAGATGTGAACACTGTAGTAATTCTGGTCATGGCTCTTTGGAATATGTATGAGTAATCAGATAAATATTAGAATAAATGCAGCTCGTGTGCTATAGAGTTACTCTCTGCATATCAAGCACTTGTGTTACCCAAAGTTAGCCGTTCTATTGCTCTAGTGCATTTTGTGTTCGTTTTGTGGTTCGACCTTATGTAAATATATAACTAATGTGGGTTCAATGGTGGTGGTAGTTTGCGCTTAGTATTGTATGTATTACAATGTAAGATAATAATAGTTAAGGTGCAAAATAATTTGTCTCTCACATTGCCCATCTGATGGTCTATTGAGTGTTCTCTGATGTAAATAATGGGAATTTAATGGGTGTGTATTTGTGGTGTATGTTGTGTCAAAATTCCACTACGTAATTATGTGAGTGATGTAGCTAATGATGATATGTCGGAGAGGAAGTTGATTATTATAATGAATTATATAAGTGATATTTGAGATTATGTTTTGAATAGTGTGGACAGATATTATGGTATATAAAGTAGATGAATGTTATGTGAGGGGTAATAATAATAATGATTTGTTAGTTAATTTGTAGAGTTACAAAAGGAAATTATGGCAGCTTGGGAAGGATCGTTGGCCACGCAGTATGTTTGTTTGTTGGGGCTATGTTGCCATCTTCACAGAGTCTCGATTAACATATACATAGTAATAGTAGGATCGGTGTTGCAACTATATTTTAAAATGCATACGTGGCGTCAACTGATAATTACAATGTAGTGTTATTGTATGTGGTACGATAGGTTCTTATAGTTAGAGTAGGTTGTTATTGTTTTGCTTAGTCGTGGAGATGTTGTTTTGAGGAGGTTGGATGTTATTCAGATTTTGTTACTATGTATACATTGAACTAAGTTTTGATGTATGATTCATTGTGGTGTTGGGTATTTATTTTGGTTTATGTTCTTTGAGGTCGTGTTACGTTTGTAGGGTTATTTTTATATGCTGGGCTTGGTCATTTTTATTCCGTTATAGTTAGTTAGTAGAGTGTTATTATATTTATATATATTATAATATAATATATAATATATATTATAGTACTCGTATATTGGACAAAGCCCATTAGCTCGATTGCCTGGAAAGGCTCTGGGAGGTAGAGGTTTAACATTGTGAAGACTGATTTAGTTGCAAGTAATTCTATGCTTGGAGCATTTGTTCCTTTTTGTGTTTTGGTCGTATGATTTAAGAGTAGGTTGTTATTTCTAGGGATATTAGAGGTTATTAGTGTGAGGTGTTATATTATAATTATAATTATATATATATAAAATAGATATATATAATAATATATATATTATAATTATATTATAATATATATAATAATATATATATATATATAATTATCTAATAAAAAATAATAAGAATAAAAAAATAAATAAAATAATAATATAATATAATAATAAAAATCAATAATAATATAATACTAATAATAATAATAATATACACACCACATATTGTCTTCCCAAAAATACTACTATAGTAGGCGAGAAAACGAACTATAGACTCTTTTTCCCCCACCAGATCACTCGTCTGCCCATAGCTTTGCCTAACTTCTTTTTTGAGTCTTTGGTAAATGTACAAAATTTTGAGAACAAATTTTTTTAGAACCAAATATAAAAACACAAACTTTTCGTCAAATCCTAATTTTTGGAACCCTAATTTTGAGAACCCTAATTTTTGGCCTTGTAGCTTTTTGACATTGTAGTTTTTGCCATGTAGCTTTTTGCACCCCTCGAGAAGGTGCGCCAACGGTGCGAACAATCGTCGTGTTACTACTCCCCCTAGGTTTGGGCCCCCCGTAGCTAGCCCTTTTGGATGTTTGGCCTTGCTATTTCGTCGGCTTGATATTTCGGCCTTAATGCGTATCAAAGGCGAAATTGACCTTCTAAAGTCAATGAGGGCTTAGTAGAATTATCTTGAGCTCATCCAGTTCTCCACCTTGCTTTGGCAGTAACTGTGTCTAACATGAGGTCACTGTAGTACCTGACCTGTAGATCTGTCCTAACCTATTCCTCCGCGGCGGCATCTACCCCACCACACACAACACACCACACACACACACACACACACACACACACACACACACGGCTTCGGAAGAGAGAGAAGACGATACTGTGTAATCACTATGCGAAGCGATATTTCCAATATATATAAATATATATAATATAAGATAAATTATATTAATATAAAAATATATATATATATTAATATATATATAAATATATATTATATTAATATTATATGATCCCGTTGACACTTATACACACACTTACACTCACCCATATATACTTACACTCACACACACACACACCACCACACACACACACACACACACACACACACACCACACACACCACACCGATAATTTTATGCCTCAGCTTGATTCCATCTTGACGACATTTTTTTGTGAATTATTCGTTCAGCCTTTGAGCCCTTTTTTTTATTGATCTTGTATATGTTTAATGGTTCCCAATCACCGTAAGGAGTACTAGTAGGTTTCTATAGTGTTCTATCCACAAGAGTGTCAGACGAGTGCCAGGAGTGCCAATGAGTGAAATGATGCCATACGTATGCCACATAGTCCAACTGATGCCACATATTCAACTGAGTGTCAATAGTGGCAACTGATGCACTTTTTTCAAAGCTTCTAGCCTCTGAGCCTAGAATACCCTAATATGGGGCCTAACCCCATGTATAAGTAGAGGAATCGATTGGGTATATTACAAGTTGCAGAGCCTTCCTCTATAGTAGTCTTTTTCTAACACTTATAGCCCATAAATATATATATAATCAATATAATATAATATAAATATATATAAAATAATATATACATATAATATAATATATATATAAATATATATATAAATATAATATTACTTACACACACAAAACACATACACACATACATTAAAACATATACACTTACACTCACATCCAGAATAACACTCACACTTCTTACACATCCCCACACACCACACAACAGATACACAAATCATCTACACCCAGCCATAACACTATACACACTTAACACTCACCATATGACCACTAACACACATACATACACACTATGACACCTTATTATCGCACTTAAACTCGTCGCCCATAGACAACTTACACTACCCAAACACTACACTCACACACACCACACACAAACATACGCACCCACCCACTCGAATTTTGATGCTCAATTTTGGGGATGCTCAACTTGGTGATGCCTCAGCTTTATGCCTCAACTTTGCTGCCTCAAGCTGATCCTCAACTTTGATGGTTCATCTTGGATGACTCATCTTTGATGACTCACTTGATGGCCACTTTGGATGGCCAACTTGTGGCTAGCTTTGATGGTTTCATCTTTGGATACTCATGGGGGATCGGCTTCACTTTGGGGGATACCACTATATTTGATGGCTCATCTTTGATGAAGCATCTTGTCGGTTCATCTTTGATGGTCAATCTTTGATGACAGATTATGAAGGTTCAACTTTGAGGTTCCCAACCTGAGCCCTAGAAAGCCAATATGGTGTCACCCCTAGGTTAAGTATTAGATCAATGGTATATAACAGTTCTTGGATCTCCCTATATTATTAAACTTTTCTAGCCTACCCCTGATCATAGAATAGCACTAAATGAAGCCTACCCTAGTATACGGTATAGATTCCATTGACGTATATTAGTCTAGGATCCTCCTACTATGATTGCATTGTTCAGCTTTTCTACCTACCCTATCCCTACATCAAAAAGCAACTAATAGGGGATGTCTTCCTAGATTCATAACTGACACCAGACCAGCATCGCCCTCCGCACAAGTCCAGACAACCCGCACCGGGATGCCACCATCCGCGATCCCCGCCCGCCGCGTGCGCCCAGGCGCAATATCCGGGGGCGTACCCCCCAGCCGCATGCGCCCGCGCGCAATATTACCGGCAAACGGGGGAAAATATATATACTAATGAGTCATTCAGTTTATTTTCATACTAAACATTATTAAAACATTTTCCGGCATCCTAAAACTGTAACTCATTACAGACTTATGATTTAACCATATCTCATAAGTTTGATATCATTAAACTATAAAAAATTCCTTCAAATATACTATGATCATATCATTAACTTCAACTAAACATTTTTTATTAAAAACATTACATACCTGCCTTAAAGCTGTAAAACAGTAACATCAATACTCAATCCTACAACAAAGGAAAAAGCTTTGTTTCCTGCTTGCTGATTTACTGGGCTAAACTCATATATTATAACATATTTTTCATTTATATTTTACTTTATATTTTTTAATTTATAAGATTAAAAATTTGTATGTAAGAAAGAAAAACCAGAGCTGATATCATTAATAATTCAATTTTTCCACAATTTGTATAAAATTATAAAACTATACTTCAGACTAAAATAAAACTAGTAATCAATAGACGGTTTACCTAGCAACAAAAGGGGATAATCTTTGGTTTATATACTGGCTTTAACTCATATGTTACTGCTTAAACTCATATATTATTAACAATCACTATACTAAAGGCCAAAGCAGTAATCAATAGAGTGTTACAGCAACAAAGGGATTAAGTATGCTTTTGTTTATCTGAATACTGCTTTAACTCCATATGTTTAAACTGCTTTAACTCATATATTATTAAATTACATATTCTAAAGCATAAATCAGTTAAAATCAATAAGAGGTGGTTTACCTAGCAAAAAGGATTAGTATCTGCTTGTTTACTGCTTTACTGGGCTTAACCTCATATTTTTTAATGGCTTAACTCAATAAATAACAATTTACTACCTTAAAGCAGTAATAGAAAATCAATAGAGGTGTTACTTACCAACAAAAGGATTATATCTTTGTTTACTGCTTTATACTGGGGCTTAACCATAGTTTACTGCTTTAACTCAATATTTACTGCTTTAACTACCTTAAAAGCATAAATCATAAAGCATCAATAGGGAGGTTTACCCTACACAAAGGATAGTATGATTTTTGTTTACTGCTTTACGTTTAACTCATATGTTTATAACTGCTTAACTCAATCTGTGCTCTTACTCATAGATATTAACATTTTTTTATTTTGGTTTAATACTTTTTATTTATTTATATTATTGATTATTATTTATTTTATTTCATTATTTTATTTTATTTTATTATTTATTTATATATATTTTATTTTATTTTATTTTATTATAAACTTTCTTTTTAAGAAAACTGTTAAAGATAAACCTTTAATGATGCATGAGTAGGGAAAAAAAGCACACACACACACACACCACAACAATTAAACACACACACACACACACACACACTACACACATAACGTATAAATTATTAGCACCAATTATACATAATTATTTCAAAGTTTCTTAAAAACTTCTATAATAAATCAAAATAATGGAAAAGGATTTATGATGAAGAGTAAAAAGGATTTTACAAATAGAACTATCATTTTTAATTGATTTTTCATTAAAAATTTATGAATTTTATTAATTAACATATATTACATACTAAAACAATAAATCAGTAATCAGTAAAGGCAAGCCCCTATCAACCCTCTCACGCTATGCCACGTTTTGTTCTTATGACTTACTGCTTTACATCATCTTAGCCATGTAATAAGTATAAAAAACAAAAATAAGTTCTTCTCTGTTAACATAACATGTATTTTTATTAAAATCATTCTAGTTTTTTTACTTTAAAAATAACAGTAATGTAAAATTTATATTAATCGCTCAATGTTAACTAAAAATATTTTCAAAGTTTTAAATTCAAATCTTTCCTTATTATTTATTATTATTACTAGTACCATTGACAATCCAGCACGAAAAACACAACATACTGCGCACCCTACAGATGATCGAAACGACCTTCGTGCTGAAAAATTTGAAATAACCTACTTGGCCTAAATTTAGGGATAACCTTTTGGCTTACCCCGGGCGCCTTTAGCCCTTACTACCAAGTCAAAATATATTCAAACTGGACCTCTTCTCTGTAAAATGTGTAATATAACTACGTAGGTCTAAATTTAGGCATAAATTTAGGATAAACCTTGTTTTTGTACCCAGGGCGATTTAGGCCTAATACCAGGTCAAAAGGTAATTCCATATAGACAAGAATCGCAATGCAAAGTTATATTTACATAAATAAATAATTTCCAAAACTGGAAACATGCTGATCCGGATCTTAACACTAAGAATGAAATTTTTTCCATTTCTGTGAGATGGAGTAATCCTACTCTATATGCCTCGCATTATTGGTCGAGAATTATTTTATCGCTTTTTGCCTTTTAGATTGTAAAACCATGTTTTTCCCTATCCCGACTTTATCTTTATTTAGAGCCACATTGTTATTTAGAACGATTTGAGCAGAATGTTTTTAAGACCAAACTCATTTTAAAATCATACTCGTTTTGGTTGTTAAGCGGTGCACAAGGTTGTGTTCCGTTTAAAAACGTGTTCTATTTTCACTAGTTATATCATATCACCTAACAGTATACCTCATACAAGACCTTCGCCATGGAAATCAAGATCCCCGGAATACTGTTTCACTTCTTATATAAAAAAAAACCGATGCAGAATTTTCAATGTGCACCCCATTCACCAGTTATAGCATACCAGCGTATTTCATGACTCCAATGAATACTTTTATATAATCCCACTGAAGAGTGGCTTACAGAATACTTTAAACCACGCTCAGCTTTAAACTGGACCGAAACGTATTACCTCAATGAAGAACCAACGATACAACTTACTCTAGCATTTTATAAACGCCAAAAACATAACAGTTTGGGAAGTTTAGATTTATGGGAAGAAAATATAATCAGCCGATTGAACCGTACACAATGGATTCTACATTTCAGGTATACCTCAGGTGAAATATATGTTAGAGGTACGTAGGCAATGTTAATGCAGATGAAGAAGCCTAACTGCATATCGCTAATTACTACGGTATCCATTACATTTATACCAAGAATACTACGTCTATAGAACTTAGGAATATGATCCTCCGATCATTATCGGCCGCTTCCTAAGTTCTATAGATTTCAAGAATCATCTAGTTGTCTATCTCTTTAGAAAACATTTGGGTCAAGTAAAGTAATGTTATCATTTATTTTTCAGAATGTGTTATATATTATCTTGTCTATGAATCTAAGTAGAACTTTTACATATTACTATCTAATGTATTAATAACACTCAAACTAAAATGTTCTGATTACCTATTAAGGCCGTACTAGTAATGTTTGCAAATTTCCATAATGTTCTTTAGAAGTTTAATATGAAATATCATAAAACATTAATTTTATTTTGTCGGTTAAAAATGCCTTTCTGTTTTAGACATTTGTAGCTAGAAAAATTTATTCTTCTATGTATATATTTTGTTGTGTGTGTTGTTTGTGTCAGTGGCTGGTTGTGTGTTTTGTTTGGCGTTAGCCCTTGGCATTTTGTAATCAAGTTGAGGATTTAATTGTCGACGTCTTGTGTGTAGGGATTTGTTTAATGTTATCCTATTGTGTAGTGCTATATTATTTATACTTAGATTGAATATAAGTGTGATGCTAGGGTGGTATTTGTTTGGTAGATAATTAATGTATATATATATATATAGTAAATATATTATATATGTTGTGATATATGATTCTACGACTCTTATTACCTACTAGCTTTATTAATTTAAGGATATTAAATGGTCTACAGTTGTATTATAGTAAAGTTTTGATTCTCCATTTTACTTTCTTAATATAAAGATTTACGTATGTCGATGGTAAAGTGAAATGTATAGTGAATAGTTATTATAAAATAGGTTCTCTGAACTTAACTATACATATATTATATATAAATCGGATATCCCCTGAGCGCGAGACTGATAAAAAACCATGTTTTTGTATCAGTAGCTCGAAAATGCAATATATAGTTTCGGATGATAATATGATTTCTCTGACCAAGCCACTCGCATCCATACTAGAGATGTGTTTTGTAGGATTCTCCTCCACTTCACAAGAAAGCATATAAGTCGATTTGCTGTCTTAACCTGCTTTAAAGATGATCTTGTGCTGTATCTCTGTGATGTCGCCGAGCGATGTTTCAGTTTGAAGATCATCTTCATGAATATAATCTAATAATTTGGTAATCTGCGTCGTAGTTTCTTTCTTATAGGCTGTGGGTGTGAGTAGTTACTCTGTGTCTTGGTTTTGGGTGACATTGTGTATTAGGCTTGCTAATCAGCCCGTTGAGAGTTAATATAATATTGTGTTTTATGTCTCTAATATTTGTTAGTTTGTCCTAATATTTTGAGCGCTAGTTACTTTGACGTATTGGTGTTCACTTCACATTGTTTGACGAATATATTCTTCTGGTGAATGAGTTAGTTTGTTTACCTGTATCTGTGCTGCTAGTTAAGTCGTGTGTCCCTTCTGGGGTATTCAATTAAGATGGTATGCGTATTGTTCTCATGTGAATTCGTTATGGGCTCTGCTAGAGAGTTTTGAGTTGTTATTGGTTTTTGTGTTGTGTGCAACACATTGCGTTAGATCGAGAATGAGTGTCATGTTCGTATCCTTAAGCGTGAGTGCGCGTGTCTGGTTGCTGTTTCTGCGGTGCGAGTGTGCAATGGTAAATAGATAATAATAATATTAATTTAGAATAATAATTATGATTTAGTATAATATAGAATAGATATATAAAAAATAAAATAAGTTATAAAATCCAATTTATTGTAATAGAAAACTGTAAGGATTTTTAGTTACACTATGGTGGAGCATATAAGATTTTCGTAATGTTACAGGAATAATGTTGGTTGAGTTTGTTTAAGATATGGCAATACCTAAATGGATTTAAAGTATAAAATTCGATTGTTATGTTTTTATTGCTGAGAGCATTTAACCTAATTTTTTTGTTTGTATGTGTTGTAGTTACTTATTACATTTCTGTAGATGTATGGCGAGATATTGATATAATTCAGTTAATCAGATAGGATACTAATAATCTTAGTCCATCAGGCTGATTTGTAAGATTGTGGGCTGCTAGGAGCTTGCCTTGAGGCTATTAGTTGCTTTGAGAGGTGTTAGTAATTACTGATGATGCAAGCTGAATGAAATATTTTGTTACGATATAAGACATTTTAGGTTTGATATATAATGTCATTGTTTAATATACTCTTATGTATAGTGTACTAAAGTGTCGTATAAGAGTATTTGGGTAATTTAGGATAGATATTGGTATAATAAATTCTTTTGTTCAAAGATAATGACTTTGGGAAAAGTTATTGTTGGGATATTTTTTCCTGACAGAAACTTGGAAATAATTTTGGGTTTTTTTATTGGGGTGGACTGTGCGAATTGAATAATTAATAGAAGTTTGAAACTGCGTGTCTTTTATGGTCTGGGTTGTGGTGTGTTTAGTTTTGTGTGTTGGTGTTTGTGTGGGTGTTGCTGTGTGTTGCTTGGTGGTGTGTGTAGTGTGTGGGTTGTTAGTGTGTTGTGCGTAATTATAGATTAATTGATTATAAGAGGCAATAAGTGTTAAATTAACACGAATGTTATAGTTTTGATACATTCAGAAATATAGAGTTCTACATGTAAAAGACAAAGAGAATATCCAAGATAACTAGAAATACGTTAAATAGATTATAAAACAGATGAAAGAAAGCAAAGTAAATATATAAAGAAAATATAATGGAACTATACGTTATGTTGTGGAAATATTCAAGTGAAGCTAGTTTTTTGTGGTTTTGGTGTTTTGTGTTTTGTTGGTTGTGCTAAATAATATATAACACTATGCAGAAGTAGATAATCCGGAATAGTAAGTTATTTTATGAATAAATTGAATATATTGATAATATATGTAAAGGAAAATACAATAAGAAAATTTAGGAAATGCAGAAAACACTAATATAAATTTATAAAATAATATAGAAATAAATAGAATTAATCTATATATAGTTATTATAGTAACATAGTAATAGTAATAAGTATTAATAATATAATAATTAAAAAAACTATAAATTTGAATTTAATTAGATGTGTTTAATAGTCAGCTTTAAATGCTGATTAATGGCATGAGAATACATATGAGTTACAAGCATTAAGGGCTAGTGATGTTTAAAATACCTAAAAGCAGTACTAAGCCATTTGGTGCAGGGATTAACTGACTGTTCTTATTATTTATCTGATTATCTGGGCTTTAAGGGTATTAATTTAATAAATATATTATTAAAGGAAGTAAAACATATAGTTAAAGCAGTATTGCATAAGACACGTCCATTCCGGAGATAATAATCTCGTTTGTGCTTTTAGTACATTTCCTCTTCTTATTATTTATCTGTGCTTAACTTTCTATGCTAGTATTATGTAGTTGTTGGGATGGGTTAATCGTAATATATTAGTGTTAAATGCTATTTGTGTAATAAACCTAGAGTGATTATTATATGTGCATAGAAGGGCAGTTAGATAATCAAGAAAGCTCATATCTTATGGCTTGCCTTGTCTGATTTATGTATCTGGCGTGTTATTTGTGGGGGGATTTATCGGATTTGATTGGCTTTGGCTTGTTCGAGGTTTTATGTATGGTAAAGAATGTGTTGAATTATATAATGTCGTTATCTGAAGTTTTGAGGTAAAGAGATTGGTTATGATGTGATTAGTTGAGTGATGCGATGTGTTGCGGCATCCTGCGCTGGCCGTTTTTTTCGTCTTTAACTATAATCGCAGGTTCTGAAGAAGGATTTGTGGACGTAAATTATATATAAGTATGCTGAATAACTAAAAATATAAGAAAAATAATGTTAATAAAAGTAGATTAGAAGCATAACAGCAAAGGCATAAACAAAACTTACTATTCCCCGTTGCAGCAATTGAGCTTAATTGATTTACTGGTTTTATACAGGCTTTAAGGCCGTAATAAATTTTTATAAAATTAAGTATGAAGTAAAATGAATGAATAATAGTAATAAAAAAATTTTTTGGAATAGTTTCATTGATATCACAACTAAAAATTATTGTTAAATACATAGGTCTGTATGAGTTCCAGGTTTAGATCGCAAAAATGGTTTAAAAAAATTTAAGTATTAAATAAATGAATGACCATAGTATATCAATATTTCGTTCGCCGCGTAATATTGCACTGCGCGGACGCGCGGACGGATCGGGCGGGTCCGCACCTCGTCGGGGTGCGTCCTATTTGGCCGAGCGCAAATCCTTGGCGCCTGTTGATCAGCTTATGATCTAGGAGTAGACATCAATATTAGCTCTCTTTATATGTTGCGCAAGTGTAGGTTAGAAAAGCTAGAAAATGCAAACCCATAGTAGGAAGGATTCTAGCAACTTATACATATAACGTCAAGGAATCCTCATACCTATAACATAGGGTAGCTCAATATAGGTTATTTCTATTACAGGTAGCTAGAAAAACTTAACTCCATACTAGGACGCATCCCAGCAACTGTAACACCAATGAATCCTCATACCTAAACCTAGGGAGACACCAATTATAGACTATCAGGGGCGTCAGGGGTTGGAACCATCAAAAGTGAACCATCAATTAAATCTATCACTCAACGAGAACCATCAAAAGATGAAACCGACAAAGAGCCTCATCAAAGATGAGCCATCAAATATATGTGTATCAAAGGTCGTCATCACAGATGAGTCATCAAGATACCATCAAAGTGACCAACAAATTTGGAGCCACAAAGTTGAACCATCAACAGTTGATCATCAAAAATGATCATCAAACTAATTATTAAAGTTGTATAGGGCATCAAAGCTGATGGCTCACGTAAGGCATCAAAAGCTGAGGCTCAAAGTTGAGCCCAAAAATTGAGCATCAAAATATGAGGGGTGGTCTAATGTTTAGTGTGTGTGTTTGAGTGTTAAGTGTAATGTAGTAATGTGCTTAGGCGAGTGTAAGTGCGTAAAGTGTCATATAGTGTTTTCATTAAGTGTAATGTAAGTGTCTATGGTGAGTGTAAGTGTTAAAAGTTGTCCTAGGATGGTTGGATGTTTTTTGGGGGGTTTGTATTCTGTGTTTGCCGAGTGGTTATTTAGCTGTAACGTAAATTGGATGTCATCTGTTTGAGTGAAAGTGTATGTATCAGCCATCACATGCACTAGGGCCAACTCAGGGCACTAATTGCACCTCACTTTGCACTCATTTGGCAACTCACTTACACTCAGTTGACACTTCATTGCGACTTCACCTGCACTCCTCACCTTGCACTCATTTAAGCATACTTCAATAAACACTAAGAAACCAATACACGATACCCTTACTTGAAGGAACCATCAAAATTACTCAACACACTAAATCAGTCACAAAAGCGAAACCTATCATCATAATGTCGAGTCATCCACAGTATGAATCAAAGTGCTGAGGCATCAACAATACGAGTGTGTGTGGGTTGTGTGTGTTGTGTTGTGTGTTGTGTGTGAGTGATGTGTATTAATTGTCTATGTTGAGTGTATAATTGTGTTGTTATATGCACGGGAAATCGCTATTATATATATATAATATATATATATATATATATATAGTTATATTATAATAATTATATATATAAATATAATAGTATAAAATATATAGATTATAATTATATATATATATAAATATATATATATATTTTTACGTACCACGTTGTTGTGTGGTGGTCGGTGTGTGTTTGGTGAGATAGATCGACCGAGATGGAAGATAAGTTGGCACAAGATCCATAACAGGTCAGGTACCTACATTACCTATTTAGCACACGTTACCTACCAAACGCAAGGTCATACGGATTAGCTTTCAAAAGTCATATCCCAACTAAGCCCCCCATCTGCTTTAAAAGGTCAACTGCGCCCTTTTGTATACGCTATCTACAGCCGAATTCAAGCCCAAACAGAAAATGGCAAGGCCAAAAAACATCAAAAAAAGAGGCTAAGCCCCTAAAGGGGCCCACAATCTAGGGGGAGGTACTAACACGGTTCTTCCAACCGCGGCCACCCTTCGGAGGGGTCAAAAAAGCTACAGTAGGCAAAAAAACACAAGTCAAAAAGCTACAAGGCCAAAAATAAGCGTGGGCCAAATAGGTCCAAAAAAATTGGTTCTTCAAAAAATTGTTCTCAAAAAAATTCGTCCCAAAAAATTTGGTCCGCAAATTTAGTGGTGGGTAACCAGGGCTTCGTTCATTGCTCAGTGGGTAAAACAGAGGCTAGTTCATTCCCCTTCCCTCATACTATCTAATAAATACCCATCTAAAATAGAGTCAAAAAATTGTATCTATTGCTTCATTTTCATGTGATAAAAGATTAATTCACGGTTATACGAACGAATAAGGAATAAGTCTGGTGATGCAAGTTCATCGAGAAGCAGGAAAACGGTTCAACCATACTGGAATTATTATATTATTATACTATATTATAAATTTTATTAATTATTATTATTATTATTATATTATTATTATTAATTATTAAGTAAGGAGTAGGGGGGTCATATTGGACTAAGCCCTTTACCCCCAACCTGAGCAAACTGGGCCAGCCTCTTTCCCACCGATCTAAAAATGGGCAAACCGTATTTTTTGGCCCAATATTTTACCTACTGACCTTTCGGGCCTTTGACCCTTTTTTGCCTTGACCCTTTTTGCCTTTGGACCTTTTGACCTTGACCTTTTTGAACCCAAATTTTTGAGAACCCAATTTTGAGAACCCTAAATTTTTGGCAACCCTAATTTTTGGCAACCCTAATTTTATCGGCAATTTTGACACCCTTCGAAGAAGGGTTGCCCAAACGGTTGCGTCAGCAACCGTCTAAGTATTGCCCCCCTATTTTGCGCCCCCTAATTTATCGACCATGTTCATTTTTGACCCACGGTAAAATTTTGAATCTTCAAAGAATTTAGGACTTAGCCCGTTTGGCATGGTCTTAACTTTTGACAATATTTCGGGCCTTGACCTGCCACTACCATGCGTCATTTGCCCACGCCAATTTGGCTAACCCTTTGTCTTCAATGGCAATTTTGGCCCACGTAATTTGCTACCCTTTGTAATTCCGGTCATTTGCCCACTAATTTTCGGACCAAACCCTTTGATCTCCAGGTCATTTTTGCCTCACTACTTTTGGCTACCCTTTTGGTCTCCATGGTCAATTTTGGCCCACGCGTATTTTTGGCTACCCTTTGGTCTTCCATGTGTCAATTTTCCCTAATTTATTCGACCAACCCTTTGATCTTCCATGGTTCATTTTTGCCCACGGTAATTTTCGACCAACCCTTGTATCCATGGTCAATTGGCCTAAAATACGTAATTTTGATCTTCTTAGGGCTTACCTATTTTTTGATTCTTTACCTTGTTTTGACCAATATTCGACCTTAACCGTAAACCATAAACTATGTCATTTGCCCACGGTAATTTTGGCTTCCTTTAGGTCTTAGCCCCTATTTTTGATGTACTTTACCTGTTTACCATGACTTCGGGCTTACCTCATAACCATTGTCAAATTAACCCACGTTAATCTTTTCCTTCCTTAGGCTAACCCTTTCGGGTGGATGTTCTTTACATTTTACCATGATAATCGCCTTGACCTTGGCTCATGTTACCAGGTCAATTGCCCACGCTAACTTGATGCTTTATGGTTCCCATCACGAAGAATATCTATATTTCTATAACTGTTCTAGATATAACTTGATCCAGTGAGTGCCAGGTAGCCAATGAGTGCCCAATGATGCCAATGATCCAAGTGGGTGCCAATGATGCAATTAGGCCCACATAGGCCAATGAGCCACATCTAGTGCCATCTCGAGTCCTACCTTTTTTTCAAGCCTTTTCCAGCCTCCCTGACCTAGAACCTAATAGTGTCTACCCCAGTTACTAAGGATGAGAATTCGATGGTGTATATTACAAGTTCTAGGATGCTTCCTACTATATTAGTCTTTTTCTAGCACTTATACACACATACACTACGACACTAATACACACATCATTCACATACTGACACTTACACACATACACTTACATTGAACCATATACACTTCCACTCACACCACACACAAAAGATACACCTACAACTACACTCACTACCTCGATATTTTGATGGCTCAGACTTTGATGCCTCAACTTGATGCCTCAAGCTTGAATGCCCCAGCATAAATTCAGCATTGAGATGCCTCACACCTTGAGTTCATCTTTGATGACTCACTTTGATGACGTCAATCTTTGAACTATCAATGATGAGATCATCTTTGGGGATAAATCAACCTTTTGATGGCTCATCTCTCGCCACATCCATAGTAACAGATTAATTCTTAAGTCCTTCCCCGTAGTTCATAATTGAACACCAGGGCGCGCAGCGCCTGAGTATTGCCGCGCAAGAACCCCCCCGCACCCCAGGTGCGATCCGCCGGCGTCCCCGCCCGCCCGTTCCAGCCCGCCGCTCGCCCGCAGAGCGCAATATTCCGCGTACCCGCCGGCCGCGTGCGCCCGGCAGCGCAAATTTATTAATAAAATGAACAAAAATATACTAATCCTTTTCATTTTATTTCATACTTAAACATTCAAAGAATTTCTTTTCAAATATACTATGATCATTCATTATTGTAATTAAACTTTTATAAAAACATTTTCGCGAACCTAAAAACTGTAACTCATTATTTGAAAGTTGACACATAATTATTAACATTAATTTTTACTTAATAATTTTACTTCAATACTTTTAAATATATAAAATTTTTAAAAAAGTATTAAGAAAAAATAACCAGAGGTCTGAATATCATTATCATTTTTTTTACTACACATTAAACTAAATTTATAAAAAATTATCATACATACCTAAAGCAATAAATCCATAAACCATTTAGAACAAAAAAAACGGTTTTTGTGGACTAAACACCAAGGCGGTATTAGATCGCTTGTTACTGCTTTAAACTCATGTTTTACTGCTTTAACCATCTGCTTTACTGTTCAACCAAATTACTGCTTTAAACTCATATATTTATTACATACAATACCTTAAAGCATAAATCCGTAAATCAATAGAAGGTGACCTAGCAACAATAAGCTAGTATGCTTTGTTGACTGGGCTTTACTGCTTAACTCATGTTTACTGCTTTAACCTCATATGTTTTTACGCTTACTCATATAATTTATTAACATACATACCTTAAAGCATAAATCATAAATCAATAGAGGTTGACCTATCACCAAGATTAGTATATCTTTGTTTTACTGCTTACACTGCTAACTTCTCTTTACTGTTTAACTTCTGCTTTACTTTTAACTCAATATTTATTAACATTATTTTTATTTGTTTAATACTTTTTATTTATTAATAATTTTATTTATTTAACTTATTTTTTATTTTTATTTATTTTTATTATTTATTATTTGTTTATTATTAATTTTATTTTTATTATTATAACTAGTTATTATTATTATATTGTATATTATTATTTAGAAACACATACACACCACACCTATACACACACACTGACACTTATACACACATTCACCTATACACACATTCACTACATTATACATCACCGTCACACACACATCACACACACACACGACAACAACACACAACACACACACACACACACTTAACTAAACATTATTATCACTATGACACTTATACACACACACACATGACACTTATACACGACACTTACATTACACTTATACACACACACACACACACAACACACTCACACACCGATTACTTACACACAGATTTACTACCACTCACACACAGATTTACTACACATCAGATTTACAGTACACATATAACTATAATTTAAACATTGTTTTAATTAACAAATCATTTATAATACTCATTCAAATATAACACATACTTATGTCAAAGTTCTAAAACTTCATAAAAATCAATCAATATCTTGAACAGAGAAATTATTATTAACTGTTCAGTACTTCTTTGTTAAAATTATAAACTATCAGTTTTAAAATACTTTACTAAAACTATAATTATTAAAAACATATATTTACGTACCTTAAAGCAATAATCAGTAAATCAGTAAGGCAGCCCCTAGCAACCCCTCTACACCAAGCTATGCCGCTTATGTTTCATGACTTACTGCTTTCATCATCTTTAGCCAATGTAAAATATAAATACACAAAATAAGTCCTTTCTTCTCACATACAATATTTTTATACTTATTTAGTTCTATTTAAATATAACAATTATTACACTTACATTAATTATTCGCTCAGTGTTAACTAAAAATATCAAAGTTTTTAAATAATTTCGGGTTCTTATTATTATTATTATTATCTATCGTAGTAAACCAACACGATAAAACACAACAACCCGCACTCCTTACAGAATACGAAACTGACCTCTCTCATCCTGTAAAATGTGTTGAAATAACTAGTTTAGGCCTAATTAGGATAATCCTTTTGTATCCCGGGGCGATTTAACAATGCTCGATCAAAATAATTTCAAACTGACCTTCCTATAAAGATCGGAACTAATTATGTTAACCCTATATTGCTTTTAATTTTAGGAAAGCCTTTTTGTACCCCAGCTATTTAAGCCTAATACCCCTAAGTCAAGGGGTATTCCAGTAAGACAAGAATCGGGAGAATCAATGTTTATTATATAATATATTTCAAACGGGAAACATGCTGGATGTAAGCACCTTTAATCAGTAAGAAGAAAATGTTACTTCTTGTATGCCAGTAATCCTTATCTCTATAGACCTCGTATGTGATTCGTCGATGAATTATTTATGGCTTTTTGGTTTAACTATTAAAAACCATTTTTTCATACCTGAACCTGGGACTCGTTTATCTAACCTACTAAATACTTATTTAAGGAAATAAAAATAAGGATAATAAAAACTTACTATATAATAAAATTTTAATAATCATATCTTATATAATTTATATATTAATATATATATAAATATATATATATATATATATAAATATATAGTATATATATATAACTATTATACCAACAAATAAGATTATATATATATATATATATATATATATAATTACTAGAGGAAAAATTAATTTTATGCAAAAGTTACAAGGATGTTAGCCTAAATATAAAAGAATATTATTATATATAACACCTCCACATACATTTTACACATAATTTTATGATGTATTTATATTAAAATCCTCTAAATCCTTTTTTCTTGCAAAATATGCCAATCATTTATATCATTATCGATGATAATGTCGTGTCTCACGTATATACTCTTCCATCTAACACATACTAAAAAGTCCCGCTCAAATATCAATAGTATATTTACATTCTGGTCCGTCCCATAAATACTTTCTGACATGTTTCTAAGTCAGATAATGAATTTCGACTCTACAAACTTAGAAGCGGTGATGATAAACCAGTAGGACACGATCAGGGTTTCTAAATTGCGTAATTAAATTCTTGTATAGAATAAGAATTACGGTACGTATTAGATAACACAATTCTTCTCACTGATAACATGAAACAGCTTACGTACCTCTAACATTATTTCATCTGGACAGGCCTGAAATTAAATCCAAATGATAGGTCAAATACCGCTTTCATTATTTCTCCCCATAATCCAACTCCCAAACTGGGGATATTTGATTATAAAAGCCAGATGTAAGTGCTTATCGGGGCTGGTCTTCGCACAGGCAATAACTGTTCGGTCCTAAACTGAGCTTGGTTTAGACAGTATTGCTGTAACCAACCTCAGGTGAACATATAACAAAGTAATTCATCTGAACCACGAAAAATCACGCTTGGATTATAACAGGTGATTGTAGCACGACTGAAAATCACATATCCATCGGTTTTCTTTATAATAGTATAAACCCTACTTCCATGGCATCTGGGGAATTCCCACTTAAAGTCTTTATTGAGGTATATCATTAAGTGTCATGATATTATCACTTAGTTGGGAAAATAGAACATCTTTTATTACAACCAGAGACGTGTCACTCGGCTAACAAGCTAAAACAGTATGAATTTAAAATGATTTGGCAAAACGTCAGATCCTTCTCAAATTAAATTAAGCTTTTGAAACAATTAAGGAATTAAAAAACCTTTTTTCATACGAAAACCAAAAAGCGAAATAAAATAATTCTCGGACCAATCACATACAGTCAATATAAGAATCAGATTACCTCCGGCACTCACAAGAAACGGAAAACCATTCCTCTTACCTAATAAAGGACTTACCGGGGGACCAGCAGTTCATTTGAAATATATTATACAAATACAAATATACGTAACCCAAAACTCCTTCTCTATAAGACTGGATTTCGGAGTCCACATTAGGCCTAAATCACCCTCGGGTACAAAAAGGCTTATCCTAAATATAAGACTAAATAGGCCTAACGTATTATTGCACCACATTTCTTACAGAAAAAGGTCAGTTGAATATATTTTGACCTGGAATTGGTCTAAAATCGCCCGGATACAAAAAGGAACCACATTTAGGTCCTAATAGTTACTTTCACACATTTACAAGAGAGAGGTCAGTTCGTACTTAAGGAGTCAGGGGTGTTTTTCTCGTGATGGCATGTCAATGTACAAGCATAATTAAATAATATAAAGAAAACCCGAATTATTTAAAAAACTGAAATATTTTTAGTTAACATCGAACAGAAAATATATATAATGAATAAATGTTAATTTTTAAATAAAACTTAAAAAGATTTTAATAAAAATAAATGTTATTTAGCATAGAAGACGTCTATGTATTTATACTTATTCAGGCTACACACAGAGATAAAGGAGCAGTATCAATAAACATACAACGCGCAATAGCCTTGGGTAGGGTGCTAGGGCGATTACGATTTACTGATTATTCTTAATACGTAAAAATATTTTTAATAAAATTTCATAAAATTTTAGTAAAAGTATTGAGAAGTCAGTGGTATATTTGTTTAAAATAAAATTAATTAACCAAGTTCTTCAATAAATTTTTTTGTTCCAAGATAATAATGTATTATTAGACAAGTTTTAAGAAACTTTGAAAACATTTAGTTATATTAGAATGAGAATTATATTTGGGAATATTAATTAAAACATATAAATTTTAAAAAAAAACAGAGTTTATATGGGTAAAATCCTGAGTGTGATAAAAATCAAGTGATTGAGATAAAATCTTGCGCTGTGAAGTAAATCCTGTGTTGATGTGTTCTGTCGTTGTTGTAAATGTAATGAAGTGCTATGGCTAAATCTAATGTCAAGGAGTGTTGTATATAGTATCAGAGTGAAATGTGTGTAAGTTTATTATGAATGGTAATTTTCAGTTTGCGTGCGTGTTGTGTGACCGGCGTGTGATATATGATGTAAGTGGCATAGTGAATGTTTATAAGGTCAGAGAGGTGAAATTTAAGAAATCTCGAGCAAATTGCATCTAAGGTATGATAATAACAATGGATTATAAAATACTAAAGTACTTTATTAAATAATTCTTATAGAGAGTTTCTGTAAGCTAAATAAAAAAATAAAAATCATGAAATTAATTAATAGTATAATTAAAAATAATAAAAATAATACATAATATTGAAACAATCAAATACATAATGTTAATAAATACATGAGTTAAAGCCATAAAGCAGAAAGTTAAAACAGAACGCAGAAAGTAAGCAGTAAAGCAGAAGTAAGGCATAAAGCCAGAAATTAAACAGTAAACAGTAAACACAAAAGCATACAACCCCTTGGGTAGGCTCTCACCTCTATTATTACACTATTTACTGCTTTAAGGGTATTAAATTAATAAAAATATTAAAGCATAAAACATATAAGTTAAAGCATAAAGCATAGTAAAGCAGAAATGCAGTAAACAAAACATACTAAGCCTAAGTTGCATCACACCTCAAGATTACTGATTTACTGCTAAGGTATATTAATAAATATATGATTAAGGGCAGTAAAAACATGATAAAGCAATAAAAAACATGATTAAACATAAAACATATTTAAAGCATAAAACAAAACAACTAAAACCCCTGGTGTTCAGCTCCACCTCTAATGATTTACTGATTCGGGCTTCATTTTTATAAAATGATAATCGTTTTTATAAAATGAATTATGTAAGTAAATAAAATATCAATATCTGAACTACTACTGATTTTTTCTCTACACATACATTTTAACATTTATACATAAACGTATTAAGTAAAAATATTAAGTAAAAAATATGTTAATAAATACATTTAAATAATAGTCTAATGAATTACCATTTCAGGTTCGCGAAACATGTTTTAATAAAAAGTTCTAAATATGGCAAAACTAAAAGAATGACTCATATATATTTAAAAGAATATCTTGAAATGTTTAAGAAAGAGAGAAACATCAATGTCTTATAGAACAAAAGCATATAATTTCATTCCGCAGGAAATGCGCCGCGGGCCAACCGCGCAGCGGAACGCGGAAAATATTGCGCCTGCGGTCGCACGCGCGGGCGGACGGCGGGCGGGCGGGACGCGGGGGCGGCGTGGACGTGCAGGATCGGTACCTTGCGGGCGGCGGTTTCTTTGCGCGGAGGGCCATGCGGCCCGTGTTCCATATGAAACTAGGGGACAGACAGTAATTTAATCTGTCTATATCGTAGAGATGACCACAAGTGATTTCATCAAAGATAATATCAAAAGAGGTTCAAAGATACGTCATCAAAAGATAGTCATCAAAGAAACCTTCAAGTTGGGCATCAAAAATCCTAGCGCATTATCGCTGGGCATCAAAGTTGAGGGGGCATCAAAGGTGGAGCAATCAAAATATCGAGTGTGACTGTAAGTGTAAGTATCGTGTTCGGGTTGATTGTAGTGTTATATGGTACATGTAAGCGTCATAAGTTGTATCTTCATAGTAATGTAAATATCCGAGTAATTGTTAAGTGCAGAAAAAGACAACTCAGTAGTGAACACCTACAACTTGTATATACACCAACGGAATCCCCTCATACCTATACCTAGGTAGACACCCATCATTAGGCATTCTAGCCTAGGGAGCCAGAAAAAGGTTGAAAAAATGGCACCTCATTGGCCCTAGGTTGAACTCCACTGCACTATTGGCACTCAACTTGCACTCATCTAGCACTCCTGGGGATCTCATGGGACACTCCTAGACACTCCTTAGCACCCACCTGTCACATCCCATCCCCCTTTTCCCTCACTCGCCGCACTCATCTAATACTCATAAACAACTAATAAACATCCACTAGATACTTCTACGTGAATGGGGAACCACAAAGCCATCAATTACGTGGTCAAAATTTGACCCATGGGTAATTCAAGTCCAAAGCCGAAATCGAAATGGTCAAACAGTGTAAGACAATCGCTAAAAGGTAAGGCCCTAAATGGAAGGACAAAAAATATACGGGGTCTAAATTTTGACCCATGTATATGCAAGTAAAAGCCAAAGATCATGGTCCAACAAGGTAAAGATTAAGCAAAAATAGGGCTAAGCCCCCTAAAAGGAAGCAAAAATTAACCGGGTGCCAAGTGACCCATAAATGAGAGTTAAGGTGACATAGTCATGGGTCAAACACAGTAATAGACATAAAAAGTAGCTAAGGGCCCCTAAACGGCGAATATCAAAAATTACCGGGTGGGTGGCCCAAATAATGAAACCTCTGAATGACCAAAGGTGTCGAAAATTATCCACGTGGCAATAAAATGACTACCAGAATCAAAGGTGTCGAAAATAGGGTGTCAAAATGACCCATGAAACCAAAGGGAGCCAAAAAATACCGGGTGCCAAACAAATGACCCATGAAACTCAACAGTAGCCAAAAATTAACCTCGTGGCAAAAAATGACCCCAAGAAATCAAGAGGGTTGGTCAAAATTAGGGCAAAATTGGACCCATGAAAACAAAGGTAGCCAAAAATTAAACCCGTGGCCAAAATGATACCCATTAAACATACAAAGGTAGCCAAAATGCGTGGGGGCCAAAATTGACCCATGTATAATGCAAGGGCAAGCCGGAAATCAGGTCAAAAGCAAGTTACAACACATCAAAAACGCGGGCTAAGTCCCTAAAGACTATCAAAAAATTACCGTGGTCAAAAATGACCCATGTCGATAAAAGGGGGCGTAAAATAGGGCAATACGTACAACGGTTGCTGACGCATCCGTTTGGCGCAACCCTCTTCGAAGGGTTGCAAAAAATTAAGGGGTCCCCAAAAAAACAAAAATTAAGGGAGGTGCCAAAAAATTAGCTGCCAAAAAATAGGTTCCAAAAAATAGGGGGTTCTCAAAAAAAGTTGGGTTACCAAAAAGTCAAAGGCCCCAAAAATCTAAGGAGGAATTTATACAAAAAGTCAACAGCCAAAAAATTAAAAAAAAAAAAATTGGCCCAAAAAATACGGTTGCCCCAATATTTTTAGGGTGGGTAAAGAGCTATCATTTCTCAGTTGGGGTAAAAAAGCTTATCCCAATATGACCCCCTACTACTTTATTCATTATCATATTCCCTTTTCATTGGACAACCGCTGCAGTTACAATAGCTGAGCCTAACCACTAGGCCATGCCATCGTCCCCAAAAAAAGAAGCCTCAAGCGTATTTTTAAAGCACTACTTCTCTCTCATCTCCATAAATGCTGGATACTCACAA
>JABUQX010026270.1:0-20000 GCA_015478945.1 Trachelipus rathkii
TATTTATTATAATATATATTAATATATTATTAATTACTTATATAATAGTATATATTTATATAATATTTAAATATATATTATATATTATTAATTATAATTATATATATAGTTAATATATATATAGTTAGTAATATATATATATTCATTAATATATATTAATATTTAATAAATATATTAAAGGTGAGTGTAATAGGGTGATTACTCTGATATAGTGTGGGTGATTTGACTGACTATGATAAGTATTGCCTGGGTACCTTGAGTGGACCTGGCCTTAAAATGTAACTATAATTTAGCACGTGAGAAACCATACAGAACCTGGTCAAATTATCCTGTGAGGAATATGCGTTGCAAGTCTAAAGTGTTACAACTTAACATAGATGACTTATAAATACGTCTAATATAAAAGTACAAAGTGCGGAGGTTTATCTATCTATAAATAATAAATAATAACCTTCTTGTTACTTTAAATTTACTCCTTTTTTGCAAAAGATCTCCCTTACTTGCATTATATATGCCATAATCTTTTGCCTTTCATGCATTTTATTTTTTAAATAATGATAATATATGTGAATATATTTAAAGAATATAATGATTTAATCTAAATTGTAAACATACGGAACGTCACTTTTCTATATCAAATAATGCATTTTCATATTCTTTAAGAATTGATTAGAAATATATAGTAATTAGTTCAGATTTATACATTAATAATCGAAATGTTTAAGAACTAACCAATAACCTAATCTTAATTAAACTCATGAGTGCATACTATTGGTGATAATTTATTTTTGCCGCGAAAACGAAACGGCGTTAAACTATTTTTTAAATTTAAAATAAAATAACTGTATAATCCCTTAATATAGTATTTTAAGGAAAATCGAGGAGGTAAGGGAGTTTTTTGCATTTTTTTTTTTTTTTTTTTTCTTTTACTTTTTTTATTTATTTTTTTTTTTTTTTTTATAAATATGTAAATCTAGTACAAAATATCAATGCAAAAAAATAATCAGGATAACCTTAATTGTAGAAATGACAAGTCCCTAAAAAATCTTGCTATTATATTATTAATATCTTATCGCATTATATATATTATATAATATAATATATATATAAGTATATATATATACTATAATATAATTATATATTAATATTAATATATATCTTATATATATATATTATATATATATAAATATAAATATATATATTATAATATATATTATATAAATATATATTATCTAATATAATATTATATTATAATATATATATTAATATTAATATATATATGAGAGATTATATATTTATTCTATTAATATATATATATATAATATTTATATCTATTACATATATATATATATATATCTATAATTATATATTATATATAATTAATTATAATTATATATATATATATATATATATATATATTATATCTTATATTATTATCTTATATATAATATATTAATAAAATAATAAATTATTAGTATATATATCATATCATATATATATATATAATATTATATATATATACAATATACCCGGATATAAATCTCTATATAAATATATAATATATATAATATTATAATAGTATTATATACTATAATATTATAAATCTATACAGTTTTGTATATATAATATATATATGTTATATATAATCTTATTAATATATATATAATCTAATATATATATTAATATATAATTAAATCATCATAATTTTCGTATATATCTATATATATTATATATATATATATATCTCATGACGATATATATACTACTAGTGGGATATGGATATCACTATACCTATTAAAGGTTTTAATTCTATTAATGAGGTAATATAGGGATTTCATCCTACTTATGAGTCATGTGTATTTATAATACTAAATATGCGCAGGAGTAGTTTATGCAGATTAAAGTATAACCCGTAATTATATATATATAATATATATATTCATATATATATATATATATATAATATATTATATATATCATATATATATTATATATATAATATAATATAATAATATATTAGTATATATTACTAATATATATAAATATATAAGATATATAACTATATTATATATTTATATATATATATAATATTTATATATATATAATATAATAATATATATAATTAATTATATATATATAATATATAATATATATAATATATATATATATACTATAATATATAATAATCTATAATTATAGATAAAAATAAATAATTATATATATATAATATATATATATAATATATATATATATATATTATAATAATATTATTAATATATATATAATAATATATATATATTAATATATGATATATAGTATAATAATAATTATATATATATATATATATATTATATATTAATTAATAAATTATCAATATTATTACTAATAATTAATGATAATATTACTATATATACTATAAATATATATAATATATATATATATAATATTATAAATATATTAATATAATATCATAATAATACTATATACCTATATATATATATATATATACTATATAATAAACTCTGCCAACATATTATATACATATATATACTAGTAATCATTTACAATACTTTGTGTATATACTTACCCTACTATTATAATAAAGATTAACCAGTATTGTATATCTAATAAACTAAATGTACCATACACACACCTAACTGCACCTTATGAGATAATATATTATACTAATAAATTAATTATTAAGTTATATTGAACATTTTAGGCATTCATTCAATTTTTATAGCAGTTATTCACTTACTCTCTCACTATATCTTCATCTTACTCTTACTCCTCTCTGATCATATTATACTATGTCAATCTCTCTCGTCTTCATCTATTACTCGTCTCTATATCTCTCTCTATATCTCTCTATTTCTCCCACTATTCATACTCTATCTCTCTCTCTCTCTCTATGTCTCATCTCTCTCTTCTCTCTCTCTTAGTCTCTCTCTCATTCTCTCTCTTCTCTCTCTACTATCTTATCTTCATTCACATATATTTACTCTAACTCACTTAGAGCTCAGTTTCCTCTCTTCAAACTCTATTACACTTATATCTCTCTATATGTATACTTAATCATATACCTATATCTATTTCCTCTCGTCTCTCTCTGTCCTCTTCACTCTCTCTCACTACTGCATTAGCGTGTCCATCATTTTTATTTTATATCTTATTATTTATTTTGGTCACGACTATTTAAGACATACTATTTGGAGAAGAATTCTTGACTTAGCATATTATCAAAAGTTTTCTAACATTCATTCTGAGAAGTAATACTAGGAATATATATATATACTATACGTATATATCCTCTATATATAGGATTCTTATTAGTTAATTAAATATAACTAAATTTGCATATAACAAGATACATATCATTTACTTATAACTATATATTTTCAATTTATATTAGGTAAATAGCTAAATGTATATATAAATATAATACTCAACTATTGAGCTCGCCACATCACTACCGTATTTACTATATATCACCATATATATATTATTATATATATAATATCTACCTACTATAATATTATATATACTCATACCTATATATTATATATATATTATAGTATATATATATATATCGTATATATAATAGTATATATATATATATATTATATATATATAAATATAGTATATATATATTATTATAATATATACTTAGTATATATATATATATACTCATATAATATATATATATAGTATATATATATATATATATGTATTATATAATATATAATATATATACTATTACTCGATATATATATAATATATATATATATAATATAATATTATAATATATAACAATGATATTACATATTATACTTATCATTACTATATATATATTATTAAAAAACATTAGTCGCCTTACATCCACCAACGATTTAATTTGTCACACCAGCCACCTTCCTCTCATTCCAACTCACTTTCATACTACTCACTGTCCATCATCCGTTCTTTATTTCCATTACCTTCATATATCCTAAATATATTCTACAAACTCAGTATACTTGTTCTACGCACTCTCATAGACTACATCGGTAGAATAACTTCACACCTGAGGAACTGTCCTCAGTCGACGACCAATATAACAGTCTCTACTCTTATCTAACGTTTACTTACAAACACCCTTCTTTTACACACGCTCTGCCAAAATCTCTCAATACCTATTCCTCTCACAAATGTAATTCAATTCGCCAACAGGAAACAATCAAGACTATTCCAGTCAAAAAATGTCATTACCTTTGAATGTTTTCTCCCATACTTACATTTTCCTCATTCAAATAACCATAATATAATCTACTGCCACCTTTACATATCTCCTACCCATACCTCCTCTTACATTCTTTCAATACCGCATCGTATACAAATTGAAGTAAGCAAGGATACCATAACACATCCCTTATCGCCTTACACTCTCGCTATTAATATAAGTACCTAATTACTTGTGACAAATCACAGCGATATTTACTTTTATCCCCGCCTCAACTATCGTTATCAATACTTATACTTTGGATTTCATAATCAGAATGCTTACTACATATATCACAAACACTTGCCATATAGTTTCCTCTAAATTAATACTATACATAACCGCCTATTTAGCAATCCATAAAACCTAAATAATAATTATTCTTCTTCTCCCTCATTATTTGTATTCCCAATGTAAATAAGATTTAAATCCACATATCCTCTATCCACTTCTAAATCAATCGCAGCCTTGTTACTTTTAACACAATCAGTCCTTCGTTTCCAGCTCGTCTACACAACTCTTTCGAACCAAAATATTCAGTATTAGTATATTTAATCTTTCCCTCTAAACAACACTCATAAATCCTATATCCCTATAAATTCCTACAGTTACTACTCCAATTATTACCTACCTAACTTACCCTTATATCATATATCTGGTAAGGTACTATTACTGCTATCTGTCCCATAACTAAAATTCTCCTTCACGGACACTTATACATATACTACCTCTCCGTAAAACGTTTATTACAGTTACACAAAACTTCACAGTACATACTCATAATCACTACAATTCTGTAGCTCCGTTCTATTGACCATATTTTTGCCAGATATTTCATACAATAATACCTCGCAGATTATCCAATTTCCTATTACAATCTTTTTCACTATTCTACTACCATTTTTTTTTTACATGTTGTATCACCTTAATCTGACACTCACGGGGCAGAGCGCCTATTTCCATAATCCAGCGAGGGTGGTGTTTACATCGTCTGACCTCATGAATAATCGCAACTAACGTCAAATACACTGAATAACGCAGTAATTGAAACGCAGACGCAGGTTTGAAGTTCCGGGGAAGATTAAAATTATCAGTCATGTAAAACCAGAAGATAGGAAAGAGAATCTCCACAGACAGAGGTGGCAGGAAAGGAAGTAAGAAGGTCACTCCGCATGAGCGAACTCTTTAGTCTTGCGGTAATCCAATTATCAAACACAAAACTCTGTGCAGTATTACCAGCACTATTCCCCTTGCTAGCTATCTACCGAGGGCGACGTAATAGATGGTGGTAACGTCCGTCTGTGATTTCTAAGTGCACCCTCGAGCACTCCTGCCCACTACGGTACCTATGGAAAAAGATTATAACAACCAACTATCCTACTCGTATCTCTATCTTTTAGTCTATACCGCAATCAGATAGAGGATCAAGTGAACTGAAATACGGAACAATTTCTAAGCCTTTTTGCCTTTGACCTCGACCCTATCTAAAAGCCGGGTGAAACCAGAGCCCTCCGAGATGAGAGCAGTACTCCATACACGGGAGGGAGAGCCTTGTATAGCTGGAGTAACTGAAAGAGGGGAAAAAAGATCTCGCAGTCTAAAACAGAACTCCCAGTTTCTTTGAGGCCGCCCGTGCAACCCGTTGTGATGTGAGGTTTTCCAAGACATTTTTTTGTTTATGGTTAAGCCCAAGGATGTTTATATTGTCATCAAGGAGAGAACGAAGAGAAGACCGTCGAAAGAGCAGTAGGAACGTTAGAATGGTGTCTTAGGTAGAGGGAGATTTGTAGAAGTTGGGGTTTTTAAAGAAATTGAATTTCACAAGGTTGAGACAACCCCAATCGGGTTTCTCTATCCAGAATGACATCGGAAAGATTAAAGACGAGAGGCAATTCTAGAAGTACAAAGAAGGAGCAGAAATTGAAATGAGTTGAAGAATGACAGGGTCGAGTCATCAGCATATGAAGTGGATAGAGTTAGATTGTGGCAGTTGAAAAGATCATTAAATGAAAAGTAGGAATAAATTAGAAAGTAAGAACAGAACCCTGAGGAACACCAACTATTGACAGAAAAGGAAAGAAGAAGTCGCCCCATCAACAAACGAGCCGATATTGAGCGATTTGAAAGAAAAAACTAGACATTAGTTAAGCAAAGAGAAGGAGGAACTCCAAAGGAGGGGGTAGCTTGGAGAGCAGTGGCGCGTGGCCAATACCCGGTCAAGAATGCTTTGGATAATGTCGAAGCGCCACCGACGCAAGTCTCCCCATAGTTCCTAAGGGGCGAAACCTAATAGTAATGATAGGAAAGTATATCGCAAAGTAGACCTCCGAGCGCCGAAAGCCATACTGGCGATCGGGAAGAAGGGAATGAGATTCCAGATGATCTAAGAAAATGAGAGTTGAAGAAGGGTTTCAAAAGATCTTAGATAGAATAAGAGTGAGAGCTATAGGGCGATAGCTGGAAGGATCAGAGCGGGCTTCCTTTTTTCGGAAATAGGTTGGACATATGGCGCTTCCAACACTAAGGAAATGTGCTAGTATTGAGACACAGAGAAGTAGAAGGTGGAGGAAGAGGAATGCCAGCACGGAAGCACACTCCCTCACAAAGAATGGGAGGAATGCATCCGGGCCACCCGCCTTTCCAACGTTCATAGATTTCAAGAGCCCATGCACCCTATCAAATATAATCACAGGAAAGACATGGGACACCTGAGAGAGAAAGGAGTAGGAAAGGAATGCCAGAATCGTCCCAGGGTTGAGTTAGAGGAAAATAAGAAGCCGAAGAGATTGGCCTTTTTCAGTTGGAGAATTAGCCACAGAACAACATTCAGATCGAATAAGAGGAGGAAAGGTGATTTACAGAAGTTGTTGGAGATGTTTTTGGCAAAGAGGCCAGAAGATTTATCAGTAGGAGAACCAAGGATGGTTAGCCGCACTTTAGTTGAATGAAAGCTCGCCTTTGCATCGTCGAAGAGTATCCTGCAACGATTTCTAGCTGAATGAAAATTAGCGAGAGTCATAGGAGAACGAGAACTTTTCCACCCCCGATACGCATTGCATTGTCTCAAGCCTGAATGGCCAGAGAACAAGTACGATCGAACAATGGATTGTGAGGAGAGAAAGATTTAGTCGAAGAAGGAATGAACCTGCTCAATCCCCAAAAACGATTACAGCTCCCACCTTATCGGCAGATGCTGAAGCGTCACCAGAGCCAAAGCAGTCATTCCAATTATAGTTAGCGGTAGAAACTACGCAAGGCCCCCCAATCTGCCCGATCAAAGGCCAGAAAAAACGAGTAGGGGCAAGGATGGAGCTGTTGGAGAGAAAGTAATTAAAAAATAAGAGATAATTAAGGTGGTGGTCAGATTTACCAATAAGAGCGAAGGTTGGTGTATTTATAGAGAGAAAGGACTAGTGGGGTAAAACAAAGGTCAAAGTGTGTTCCAGAATGGCTGGAAACCCGATCCGGAATGGCTGTGAAGGTTCTCTTAATTAGTTGCTCCAGATCGTTTGAGAATACTACAATGATGTCCGGCCTCCTCCCACCAAATCAGTATAATGAGAGGACCCCCAACCATTCAGTTTTGTGTACATTGAAATCTCCCTAAAATAGGAAGGACCTCAGTATTTGAATAGAAAGATCTAACAGTCCCTCCGTGAGAGGTAGTAAGATAATTAAGCAGAGGCATGAAAATCTGTTCTGTAGGAGAACAGTAGCAGAACACAAGATTATTGTAGTAGAAAGGAAGAAAGATTTTAAAGCCACAGAACATCGAAGTAGGAGATTCGAGATTCTCGAGATGTTAGACATATTAACTTACTAATGAACCTCCTCCCCAAAATAACTTATTGCTTTCCGCACCCATCAACACCCACACCCATTGTCATCTGTCACCTTTTCTTTCAATGTAGCTTTGTGCCAGGTAGTAGTGGAGTAACATTCTGGAGGTGTTAACTTGTGGCCTTCCAGGGGACAATTTTTGAGTAACCACAATTTTGAGACCCAATTTTTGCAGATGTAAACCCTAAATATCACTTTTGGAGAATCTACGCCAAAATTTACTTTGAGAACCACAAGAACATCTCTAATTTTTGGCAACCTTTTATAATAGATTTCTCATAACTTATTATAAATGATTAAGTAAGTATGGATCTTTGTTCGCTAAGTAACTTGCTCTTTTAACAACTTGGTTGAAAAACTCATCAGAAATATTAACAAATTGTAATTATCGTACCCTATTACTCTATCTTTTTACATTTTAAATTCTGATTAATTATTTTGCTTATATCAATACTTTATTAAGAAAAAGCAGAAGTTCTGTTGCCAACTTCCAAAATGTTTGAAAATCTTTCGTTGATGTTTATAGCTTGAAAATCTCACCTTTCTATAAACTAAATCACATCACTATTCTCTCAATATGATTTATTCATACGAGCAGTTGCTGTCTCTATTTATGGAGAGATGCAACTGTAGAGTAGCATGTACAATATGTAATATTGTATCGCCTCACGGAGATAAGAGGGGTTTGCAGGAGGAAGTCTAAATGGAGAAATAGAGACGCCTCTGTTATATGCAAATTTTGCTTTTGCTTAAAGACTTGAAAAGCATTCTAAGTCTTTTTTTTTTTTTTATAATAAGGGTTAATATCTTGTATACCATAATTGAAGCTCCTCTAAGTCATTCAACAATGCTTAAAAAATTCTTCATTAAGGTGTAACAATTCCATCGAATTTTCCACCTAACCTCTCTATTTGATTCGTCACCTATCTCTCGTTAATAGAGAGCTTTGTCCATTTTGTGTCTTGAAAAATTCTCTTCCATCTTCTTTTTTTTCTTTAAAATAAAGTAAGTCGCCCTTGGCATAATCTCTAACAATAAGATATAGTTGTATACATTCCGATGAATGACGCATAACATAAGTTTTTAAATGATGATTTAATCTTCAACATGAAATGGTGTAACTCGAGTGTCATTGCATAACTATCTAAACCCGCTGGATATTACTTCGTTAACAGCTTTATAACTACTACAAATAAACATTTCTATCATCAGTTGGCTTTTATACATCAATAATATCGTTGTCTCAAATCCAGAAAGTTAATATTCTTATACTATCAATCAGTTCGTTAGTATTAACCTTATCTCATCAGTCATAGAGAATATAAGTTGAAACAAAGAATCAGTTAGTTAGGCAAACAACTGGACCTATCGAGAACTGTCCCAGTCCACACTAATAATACTCTTTCTATCAAATACATGCCCATGCGACAAACACAACCTACCCCACACCCTAAGGCCTGTCAATTTCCTAACAAAGGTCCTACATATTATTTTTACCGCCTCAACTACTATCAAATACAGTAAAAATCTTTTAAGCTAAGGTATCTCATGCTAAAACCACAATACATAGCTTTAATAAAGTTATTACTTGTGTCATTAATCCTGGTACTGCTACAACATGCGGTTTACTTAAATAACTACTAAAAAACCCGCCACTTTGGCTAAGTCAGAATATACTATATGATGATTGCAGCAAAACAATCCTATATTATCTATCCAATCCTTTCTTTAATGTTGCCAAGTGGAGTCATTCACACTCAACTAATTCCTGCGGGAAACCATTCACAAATAACTTTTCAACCTCTAAACAGTAAATGAATCAGAGGTTACACGTCTTTAAGGCTACATTTCTTAATTGTGTCCCTACTAAGTCAATAACTGCGTCCGGTGAGTAAATTAATTCTTCTTTTAATAGACTGTAATCATCTGATCCACTATAGTGACTGGGAGAACATTTGAAAGGGTAACATATAATGGCATATAATGCGGAAAAGATCTAATGGTCCATGTTGGATCCGAGTTCGAGAGAGGTCGATTCAAGGGTGTGGAGTCTTGTATTTGCGAAGAGTATGACTTTGGAATGGAATAATCAGGGATGAAAATTGAACTATATCAGAAGAACGAAATATCTATTTAACAGTTCAACCGGAAGGAAATTAGTGAGGGATTGAGAATGATGGTGAGAGAGGAGGAGGAGGTGCAGGGCCGTTAAATACTTGACTAAATTATCTATCGGAGGTCGTATGTTTTACTTAATAACACGAAAGCCGTGGAAGGCGTTGGAGAAGACAGATTCACGCGGAATAGGATTAACAATTATATTGGATTAGTTTATTGACAAGCGGTATATATCTCTCCCCATGATGAAGAGATCCTAGAAAACATCGGGATAGAGGTTTAAATAACAGTTGAATTATTTACAGCATATACTGACTCCCACACCTGCTGTATCTACGTACATGCGAAGACATGGACCAACAACGATAAGTTAGATGGAGAGTCAGATACAAGCGGCGGAGATCATGAGGATATTATAACAGAACTTATGGACATTGCGAAAGAGCTAGGAGAACGACAGGAATATTAGAAATGAAATTTATTAGAGAAAGATTATAGTGTGAAGAAGATCATGCCTACTGACAGATGTGATGAGGGGAGATTGAGAAGGTGGTGGATATCTTGGTACAGAGGATCAGGTACGTCAGGAGTCATAAGATAATGCCACGATAAACAGATAAGATGGGAATTACAGGACACTCAGAGGCAAAAGACAAAGGGAAGACCGAAGAAGATGAATTACGGGAATGAAAATCGGTGGAGGACTTCCTCAAGATACAGATGTCATCTTAACTACCTAAAATATGATGAAGCGCTGAAAGAGAAGAGGAATACTGCGAGCGTAGTATGGTGGACCTCTTGCGGAACGAATAGATATGCTCTGCGGCGGCTGACAGGATGGATACCTGTACATCCTTCTGGGAGAGGAAAGAAAATGAAAAAGATATATATACATCGGTGCTGTATATATGTAGTGTGGATACTGGCCTATCATATATATATATACCTATATCTATATATATATATTTTCAATAGGATAATTATATAACTATTTATATTATATATATATATATTCTCCCTTATATATAGAGGACCACCTATATATAGAGCTTTATTACTAGGCTTTACTATATCTGGAACAAATCAACTTTCTGAGCGTCAAACTAACAGAAATCTAGTTCACCAACGCACAACAATATCATGTCACTCCGGGTCATTAACTGCGTTTGTTGTAATTCGAAGCAGAGAACAACCTTATGCTTTTTCTCCACTTTTTCTGTGCCTTTTGATATCACAGAACTTTTCCCCTTCGTACTGATGCATATTTTCTTCTCATCGATACAGGTATAACTTAAGAAGACTTAAGCCATACGAGAAAATTTTGATAACTTAAATAATTTAAATTTATGAAGGGGTCTTAAACCGCGATATACATATGCTACTAATCCATGTTCACTACTTACCTTATGACCTACGTTATATGGAGCAGTAGCTGAGTATATATATAAATCTGCCCGTTTCCTATAATATTAAGCTGAGTGATCTCACCACTATATTACCTTCAGCATTTTATAGCTTATATTATATTAATACATACTCTATAATATTATCCTGACTCATGTATTATATTTCACTGAGCTTATCGTCCTCACTTTATGGGTCTCACTACTCATGTTATTTCGATATTATAATATTATTCCCTAAGTTTTATTTAGTTAATATTTTTACCCTTGGTGTAATATATATAGGTATTTCTCACCACATCTAACTTTTAGTATATATTTATATGAGACATCACTGTGTATACATCTTTTGATCAACACTATTAGTCGATACGTGTTAATATTACTTACACATTACTTTCACATTACACATGAACTTACATCCTTAATATCAGCATACTCTATTGTTGAATGCTGATGTTTCTTATCAAAATAGGACTCGGTGGCTACTTGCTGTTCCATAGTGGCTTCCCTCCTTCATTCTTTGTTACACATCGTTGGTTTGCCTTTGAGTGAAATTGCCTGTACCTATGCATGTAAATAACGCACGTTCCCATGGATGGCTATCATATCCACTCTGATACACTTGCGTGTGATGGGGAGGAGACTTATACAGCGAATTCTCGTTAGTTTCTTCTTGTCAATGTCTCGACACTCTTGTGAATGTGAGCTACAAAATGTTTCTTATTCCAACACTTCTTGCTTAGAGATATGACTGAAGAAGGTAGTTAAGGTCAGGAGTAGCATTGTATATATGTTTGTCACTCTCTACAACACACTTTAGCACTGTCATCCCCTTCTCTATCTCACTTGCATTCTCTGCGAACCCTATATAATATAATCTCTTGTCTCGCAACATCTCCTTTGTTGTCAAAGTGCAGTTTAGCTTTTTGTTGTTGTTCTTTCTATGTTATAGCTTATTCCTTGGCTGATCCTGTAGAATTGGATTCACAATCACACACACAACAGCTGAGTATATCCACTTTGCCCCTCTCACTTTTTGAGAGGTTAACATAATTTTCAATGAGAGAAATTTCGCGTGTGTTTCTGTATCATATGGAGTCTTTATTATCCCTCTCATGGGAGCAGAAGAGAGTCCTGAGAGAGCGGCACCTTCTTTCGTGCACTTAGGTTCTTATATTGCTTTTCGGTGGGGGGTATTGAATTGTATGTAGTATAGTTATTGGTAAATCCTATAAATGCAGAGAGCATATATTTGAGTTATGTTGTTCTTGGTTTAAATTATTCGTAAGTTTCTTGTTTCAATCCATTGCATTTGGGTGGATGGTGGAAGTCGAAGTCAATAAATAAGCTCATGCAATCTACGCACAGTGCACTAAGAGAGTCATTCGAGCGAGACCACGAATTAGTCCTTTATACTTTTGTCGAGTGATTATTAAGATTCTTCCGATCTCTCTATATCTTATCCCTTGATAAGTTCACACCTGGTCTCCGACCCTCCACCGACTCGCGACACGCTCGGACTCCGACCGCTTCTTTGAATACATTCCACGCGAGCTCCGACTCCCTCTCACCTCCGACTCGACTCCGACTCCACCCTTTCAAAATTACCAACTGAACTCCGACTCCCGACTCCGATCACCTCTCAAAACTACGACTACACTCCACACACACGCCCTGGTACTCATTGGAATTCCGACTGTCCGACACCTACCGCGGCAACAGTCTGCCCTTGGCTGTATCGTAACTATTCATACACTTCACATATTACTCCGCTGCCACTCTGACTCACACTATTAGTTGTAAAAGACTCCTCTATAATCGTTTCTTATTATCCTATAACAAGTAAAAACCTTCATCATTTTAGGGTCACACTTTTTAAGCTTGCATTCAATTTCTTACCATCTTTCACTTCTTTTACCAACACATTACCTTCATTTCTTTAGATCACCTTCTCCATGAATTAATTCATCACTTAATTTCTGATCACCATTATATTTTGATTCATGGTGGTTTCCCGCCACATCCTTCTTAATTAATTTATATTGTTTTATGTCGAGTTTTTAAATTTATACTTATATATATTTTAATTGATACACTACGGAAGAGTGAAATATTTATCATTGATAAGAGAGACGTAAGCGCTTAAATTTAAATTTGGTCTATCGCACATGGCTGAATAGAGAAACTATTCTTATTGATAACCTTATTGTAGATTCTTTTCAGATAAATTATTTAATTTATGGTTGCATTGTAATTTATTTCTTCTAATATAGAGTCTATACAAGTTAGATTTATATAATGAAAAAGTGTGCTGCGTTTACGACTAATGTCAATTTACATCATTCATCTACACATGTGATGACAGATATTAGCCATGTGGATTTTAGAATCTAAGGGGGGGGTGGAGGGTTCTAATATTCCTCTCATATATAATATACTACGATACTTAGTACTATATCTGTGTCTACCTACCTACTATATAAATATAATATATATATATATAGTAATTATATATATATATATAACTATAATATGAGCATAGCCCTAATCAGCCACAACGTGTATTATATTAATTCCTACGAAGTTGAGCCATGTTACTATTTAGAGATCACATTCCTAGTACTATTATAGGCTCTTGAGATATATATATATCATACTAACATACTATCACTAGTATTTTGATTTGCTACTACAAGCTGGCAGGAGAGCTCGAGTGTAAAAATCTCTTGTGCGTCAGGATGTGGTGCTGTCTATTACGACGAATATATATAAATTCTTATATTTAAATACGTATGAGGTTATATGTATATATTATAAATACACATCACTTATATCATTCTTATATTTACCACACATGATACTATATCTATATAGACCTATAATTAAACCCATGTATTATTAATATTACTACGATATAGTACACCCTAATATACTACAACAGGTATAGCTCACGTAAAAATACAAAGTGATAATTATATAATATACAGCTGTCATGCACCGCGATAATATACTATGCGTGAAATTATTTATATATAAAATGTGTACGAGCATAATATATATATATATATATATATAAATTATATTATTAATAGCGGAACTTATATACGAGCTACCCGGAATATGTTAACACTATATACTATTATATATATATCAATACTTTTAAACGAGTTATATATTATTAGTCTATTAATTACTATATATAATTAATATATATTATAATATACTATATATTAATATAATATATATATATCTATATATTATATATATATATATAAAACAATCTAGTAAATAATTTTTTATAATTATGTGTGTGCATAAAGCCATAAATTAACAACTTTTTTTTTTTTAATATCGATTTGCATGAATTCGAACACATTCTTGTAATTAAAAGCACATACATTGACGAAATGCCAACTCTACTAGAATATAAAATCGATTATCTTTTCTACCTAAAACATCATTATCGAATAGATTACCCTCATACGAACTATTACCAATTTTGTTATATTTTGTGTAACATGTGTGATAAATATTATAGAACTTTTTTTTTTTAATATCGATTTCATGCATTCGAACAACACATTCTGTAATGCGAAAGCCTAAAAATAAAATAGTATTTTCAGAGGTGTCAGAAACGAAAAATGTCATTGCCTGCTTATCTATGATTTGGCTCTCTCTCTCGTCGTCTCTCTCTCTCTCGTCTCTCTCTCTCCTCTCCTCTTCTCTCTCTCGTTCTCCTCGTCTCTCTCCTCTCTTCCGCAATCTCCTCTCTCTCTCTCAAATCTTCTCTCTCTCTCTCCATCTCTCTCTCCTCTCTCTCTCTCTCTCTTCTTCTCTCCTCTCTCTCCTCTCATCTCTCTCTCATCCTCTCTCTCTTCTCTCTCCTCTCTCTCTCTCTCTCTCTCTCTCTCTCTCTCTTCTCATCTCTCTCTCTCTCTCTCTCTCTCTCTCTTCTCTCTCCATCTCTCTCTCTCTCTCTCAGATTATGTTTTCTGTCTTTTAAGCAGAGAAAGAGAGAGACTCCTCCTCTTCTCTCGTCTCTCTCTCTCTCTAGTCAATATATAATATATATTATATATATATATAAATATATAAAATATTTATAACATTAAAATATAAATATAATAAAAATTAAATTAATAAATATATATATATATATATATATATATTATATACTATATATATATATATATATATATATTACAAAACCATAGTGTAATTTCATTGGTTCTATATTTGCACTGTTATTTCTCGCACAAAAAAAAATAATAACACAAAAAAATAAAAATCGCAAAGAATGCGAAAAAAACTGACTTTAGTGTCTCTATATACAAGTAAAAGAAAGACATTACATGGACAAAATAAGCAAACTTTTCCTCAAATTTAAAACTTTATAATTTTTTATATGAAAAAATTATTAGTTGCTATGAAGTAAAAAAAAGTCAAACTAGCAAACTTTACAAACGGTACTATAGAAAATTAGAGTTTATCTTTATTTTCTTAAGTTGCCATATTTGTCATTTTTAAGGACTTATAAAGTTGGCTTTTTTTTTGGCGACAAAAATTACAGGCCCTTGTTTTTACATTAATTAATAATATTGAAATAAATATCGTACGCACCAATTTGCAGTTGCAAAAGCATTAATTTGTTATTTTCTTAATTGAATACTACTTTTTTATGTATTAAATTGTTTAAAAAAAATTCAGATCACTTTTCTTTGACAAAAATTTCATATTTCTATCAACATCCTATGCCTGGCATTTTTAATTTGGAGGGGTTGCAGCCCTGGAGCCCATATAGACGAGACATTAGACTATATATATATATATAATATATAATATATATATATATATATAATATATATTATAGTATAATATAATATATATATATATATATATATATTATATATATATATATATATATATATATATAATATATATATATATATATATAATATAAATACATGTATATAGTATATATATATATATATATACTATATTTATATATATAAATATATATAATATTATATATAATATATATTTATACATATATATTATATATATATAATATATATATATATATATATATATTATATTATATAAATATATATATATATAATATATATATATAATATATATATATATATATATATATATATATATAATGAAGAAATGGGCAAAACCCAGTTTTCGTGGCTCTTCAGTGAATCTTTTTAGTACTTCTTGCAGCTTCTTCATGTTCTCCAATCTCCAGCATCATCTTTCTCTTTCAAATATATTCCACTGAGATGGCTTTCGGACATGACTGATCTCAGCTAGGTATTTACTCTTCGAATTGTACTAAATGATTTTTTAATATTACCCTATTTTCGCAGTCGGGGAAAATAAATGTGCAGAGCATGTAGCCTGGCTGGGAATAAAGTCATCACTATTTGTCAATTATTTTTTAATTTTTAATCCATCCAGAGATTGAATCATAGCCAATTTTCATTAAAATTGCTAAAATTATAATAATCAGGAAAACTTTGCACTTTTCTCTAACTTTTCAACATCGTGTCCAACATTATAAAAAATGTGTAATGACAACAGTGGAAAAGCTGATAAATTTTCATAAAAAAATCGCCGTTCTAGTGAAAATGTTAAAGAATTTAAGTAAAAGATAAAGATCACCGTTCTTTAGAATTCCCAATTTGAAACTGGCTTATTCGAGCGGTCCTGTTGTTTCCTTACGATGATTATTAGCATTTGTATGTCTACTCTAATACTCTCAGCAGTTATGTGACCAGCATCTAATAAATCTTGGCTTACAGCTTCCCCTGTATCACGATGTCTTTTCACGACTTAGTATATTTTCAACAGGATTCGAACAAAACACGTAACATGTCTATGCTTTTTGATCGCAAATATATTTATTTGCCTCAGATTCCAGTAAACAAAATACTTACCTATAAGACTATTTACAGATAATGAGCCGAGACATTGCCACAGGACAATATAGTTGAAAGACTACTATTCTCGTGGTACTATCACCGTGTTCTGATAGCCTTTGCAGCCCATGGACCATACCAACAAAAGTTTCCATGAATGGAACAATTTTTTAGTATTTCTGGGACCCAAACTTTCTAATAGAACACTCGGGTGTTTTGGGTATACTTTCTCTAAAGAACAGATTTACAAAAGAAGTTGACTATTTCTTTTACTGTGGAAATTGTGTTGCATATTTATGAGACACAATTAAAATTATTCAGAACAAGGTTCAGCTTGTGACTTTCAAAGATAAAGAACATCATTTTCTTACACTTTTCTCTCTCAAATTTGAATGCCAACGTCTTTCCCTGGGTCATAGTGCTACAACCATAACCACCCTTTCCAACACATTTGTCTACAGGACAATCAAGAAGTCTCTGATAATTTACATCATAATGATTTTCAAAAATCTTTTTCATTTCCAAATTTAGTTAGGGGCAGCTGGCCCCCTGACCGCCCCTGCCCCCTTGCATGCGTCCATATGTAGTGAATATATAGTGCTCAATTAAAATAATATCTAAAATAAGGCATTTTAAAAAATTTTTTTAAAGCATTTCAAAATTGCTCAAATATGTTAATTGAGCCTTAAAACATGTTATAGAAAATGGGAAAATCAAGAATAGTCCAAAACTCTCATATACGAAAAAATATAGTCCGTATTTTATGAAACTTAAAATGTAGTTTATATTTATAATATGACATTTATTTGTAGGATATGGTTATATAATATGTTTTTTAATGCTTTATGATATAATAAATAATGTTGTCCTTATAAAAATTATTATTTATATTATATACAATTTTATTTCATGGATATAGTGTACATATTTGGCGTTTTTTCTAAAGGTTGGCGGACATTTTATAATAAGGTTGATGTTTGGTTTGTAATTTGAAAACTTGATTCAAGCGTAAAGCATCGAAAAAAATTAAAAAATTAATAAATGTTAAATACATTACTTTTTAACTTACGAATAGGGTTCTGCCCCTGAGAGATAGTGTTGACTGTAACATGAATATATATATATATATATATATATATATACATCTTTAAAATATATGATATATAATATATAATTATAGTATATATATAAATAATATATAATATATAATATATATATAATATATACATATAATATATATATAAATATAATATTATAGTATATAATATATATATATATATTACATCTTAAAATATATCACCGCTGATAATAATATTATATTATCAATTTTCTTTCATGACGTCATATTAATAATACAGGGTATTCTCAATAAGCATACTTTCATTTTTATATTATCATTGTGTTCAAATTAACTAAGATCGTGTTATGCTCCTGTTTCGTCGTAATTGAACAAAGGTTTCGTTTCTATCGGTCTGAGAAAATGCATTTTACTCTGATCAATATTTAATGTCAGTCAAACAATGTTTTTCATATCACTATTGTATCTTGTCTGTTTCCAACCAACTACACGGACAGAACATGACCACAGATCGAATCAGACTTACACAATACACAAAACACAAACACAAAAAAAAAGAAAAACCATCACACACACACAATATATATATATATATTATATATATATATATATATATATATATATATTAATTATATACTCTATTAATATATAATATATACTATATATTATATATATGATTATATAATATCATATATATTAAATAATCATAAGAGTGCTATTCTGTTTTACGACTCCGTACAGTTTTGATTTTTTTTTGTTTTTTTTGTCTTTTATATTGTACTATAGTGATACTTAAACATGAATTTCGAGAGTTGCCAGACGCAAGATTGAAGTTGAAAATTTTAAATAATCTTTTTATAAATTAATGTTTTATGTAAATATTTTTTCATAAAGTGAAATATCTCGAAAAGTAGCACTTACGAAAAACCAATTCAATATTGGAATCAGCGTATTAAAGCTTATTGCAAATATATAAGATATACTATATATATATCTTATTATATATAGATACATATTATATATATAATATATATTATATAAGATATATATATATATATATATAATATATATATATTATATAGTATATATAAATATATATATATATTATGGGGCTCGAGCCGACGGGGGACAGAGGGGGGGGGGAGAAACGACTTTACATATAATAAGAGGGGTGGAAGGAACCACCCGTTGACACCCAATACCAAAGAGCGGGGGTTCCGGAGCACCCTCCCGGAGGGGGGAAATAGTCCTGACCCTGTCGTTCCCGGAAGGCCGAGAAACCCCGACTCCTGCCATCTTTGCGGTTAACACTTGGGTATTACTTTAAAGTTTGAAAAACACCCCAAAAAAATAAAAACAAAATATTACTAAAA
>JABUQX010026270.1:30000-35000 GCA_015478945.1 Trachelipus rathkii
TATAGTAGTGACAGTACGTCCGCGTATCTACCACCCTTTTCGATATGAAGGAATAGAGATATAGGTCTGAAACTTGGAATATAATCTAGGTATGGGATAAGCTCGAAACCGTGTAAATTTCCAAGTCTGTAGGATGTATATGAGGGGGCACCCCCGAACGTATCCCTACCCCTCACAGTTAATAACCCTTTTGGCTTTCCACACTTCGCGAGATTGAGTTAACGCCTAACGAGAGTTAGGCTCGAGCGTGATGACGTAATCTCGTCGGAGACGAGATTACGTCAGCGCGCGAGCGTCCGCATGCGCATACACATAACATTATTATTATTATTATTATTATTATTATTATTATTATTATTATTATTATTATTATTATTATTATTATTATTATTACTCTATCATTATTATTATTATCATATTATTATTATTACATCGAAGAATCAATTCCCGAAGGGAATTGATTCTTAGTCGAAAAACGATCCCTTTAAGGGATCGTTTTTTACGCACTCCGACTTTGCTTTCCTGCCGAGTTGCTTCTTTCGCATCCGGTTCTTGAGGTCCAAATATATATCTACATGGGTTAGAGTTATCGTATCGTGCTAAAATTTGGAGGATGGTTAGAATAGATAAGAGTGTAACCTCAATGTATACATAAGTTACGTCACATTGAGGGGGCCCACCCCCATTAATTTGAATCGTATAAAGGCTGAAATTTGGCGAGAGGATTCAGAGTTGAGTTTCTAGAAAGACTTGGTATAGGAATCTGATGAGTTGGCTCCGGCACCGGTGCTGGAGCTTGCTGCGGTCGCCAAGTATAACGTGATACAACAATATTGGCTGTGCTTATATATGTTATTGGACTGTAAGATTTCGAAAATAATGAGTTAGAGCCATCAAGAAAAAAATAAATTCAATAAATAAATAAATAAATAAATAAAATTTCTATTCTTTTTTGTTTATAACTTACACATTTACGTTTTTACATACCCTAAATCGGAAGTAAATCACTAAATCAAACCCTATCCAAATACCTCATTTAGACCATCTGTGATGCTTAAATTGATCTATTGTTTAAAGGTCAATTTTTTACTAAAATTTTCATGTTTTACTCCTAAGCCGTAAATTCACTAAAATCAAACCACTATCCAACCTCCCTCCTGCCATCTGTGATCTATTGATCTATTGTTAAGGTCAAAATTTTATAATTTTCATGTTTTACATACCCTAAAGAAGTATACACTAAATCAAGCCCGAATAAATTAAACTTCAATCGTGTCTATTGATCTATTGAATAAGGGTCAAATTTTTTAACTAAATTCCAATGTTTTTAACATACCTAAGCAGTAAATCACATAATATTACCATCGCTCCTGTCCAGTCGTGATCTATAGATATTAATTAAGGTCAAATTTTTACTAAAGTTTCATGTTTTTTAACAATAACACCCTAAAGCATAATCACTAAATCTAAACCACTATCCAACCTCACATCCTGACGATCTGTGTCTATTGAATCTATTGATTAAGGTCCAAATTTTTACTAAAATTTTCCTGTTTTTACATACCCTAAAGCAGTAAATCACTACATCAAGCAGCCCAACCATCCCTCCCTGCCCAGTCGTGATCTATTGATCTATTGATAAGGTCAAATTTTTTTCCTAAAATTGTAACGTTTTACATACCCTAAACTAGGTAAATCAGTCAAATCAAACCACTCATCCAGCACACAGCATCCGGCAACTCTCCATGACCACTCCCTGATGCTATTGATCTATTGATCTATTGATTCTAGTCACATTTCGAGTATCATATATTATGACACTATAAGCATACATAAAATCAATTCCTTTTAGTACAAACATCAAAATGCAATATATGTTTGACGTAACAAAGTTTTCACATTATAAAGTTTACTTAGTAATCATCTGACTATGATATAACCCACAACGACAACGTAGCACACATATATTAAACATGAAATAAACAGGTAACGCTAACAAAGTTTCCACACTTAACAACAAGTAAAGTAACTAAATAACATACAAAAACGTAACTATTAACACTTTTTTTTCTAACATATCGCTGTTATTTTACATTAAGACTGTAATATTTTAACAAAAATTACACACTGGTTAATTATCATACAGATCAAAGAGTATACTCTAACATAATAAGGTATCAATAAAACTAACATATCGTTACATGAACTAAGAAAACTAATGAGATTGGTAATAGACACATCTTAAGCCGGAATAAGCAGTCAACATTAACAAAGTTATATACTTAACAACGTAAAGTAACTAACATAGCATGCAAATACGTAAACCTATTCTTACTTTGTCAATCATATCTCTAACATAACGATTTTAATTTACACTAACATGGTAATATTTAACTAAAATTATCAAACATTGTTTTCACGAAAGTATGATAACGTAACAAAGTTTAACAACATAAAGCTAAAATATCGTTACATGAACTAAGAAAATAATGTACAAAGACAAAACCTATCACACCTTAAACCCGAATAAACGTTAACATTAAACAAAGTTCCACAACTTAACAACAGTAAAGCACTAACATGGTATGCAACGTTAACCTATCTTACTTTTTTCAAGCATCTCTAACATATCAATGTTAATCTTGCACTAACACAGTAACATTTAAAACTAAAATTTCTCACAACATTGGTTAATTATTACACTGATCAACGAATATACTCTAATATAAAAAAGTTTCCACATCAAATAAAGCTAACATAGCGTACATATTGACTAAGAAAATAATGTACAAAGACAAACCTACCACACCTTATAAACAGAATAAAAACTGCTAAACATTACAAAGTTCCACACTTAACACCAGTAAAGCAACTAACATGGTATGCAAAACGTAACTTAATCTTACTTTTTCAAGCATACTCTAACATTATTACGTTAATCTTACACTGCACAGTACATTTAACTAAAATTTTCTCAACAACATTGGTTAATTTACTGGATCACGAATATACTCTAAACATAAACTAAAGTTTCAACATCAATAAAGCTAAAATTGCGCAACAATGAACTAAGAAAATAATGTGCAAAAGACAAACCTAACACAAACTTACAATACGAATAAACTGTTAACATTAACAAAGTTCTCACTGAGTTCTTTATATACTAAGTCAGCGAAAATATGCTAACATAACAATGTCTTCACATTAATAAGCTAACATAGCATCATATGTAAGAAAATAATTACAACGACAAACCTAACACCATACGTACGCCCTAAATAAACTTTAACATTAACAAAGTTCCACCCTCATATCACATCAAACAAGAGTAACTAACATTAACTACAAAACGTAACCTATTTTACTTTTTTCCAAGCATATCTCTAACATATTAACGTTAATCTTACATTGACACAGTAACAATTTATCAAAAAATGTATCATAACCATACCTAACCATCATAATACCTAATGAGTAAAGACGAATAAAGTAAAGTTTTTAGGGCTTATCTCTTTTTAGATCCCCTCCTTTCAGAAAATACCAACCCTAAACATGAAAAATGATTTTATGCCTTAAAACCATTTGCATAAAGTGATGCAATACTTATTATATTTGACCCTCGGGCAGGAATACAAGCAATGTAGCAGTCACCATCGGTTTACGAATAAATATAAATGATACATCGTGGAATAGACGAACTCCTCGTGAGATATCAACAACAAAGCGTAAGAGATGCAGGGAGATGTCCATCGATCAACCACTGCGAAAACTAATCCTCTGAAGAAATAGTGTATAAACATCCCTTAAATGTAATGAGATTCTTTCTTTCAACCAATCAGAAGAAAGTAAACAAGAATACGACGTACGAATGAACCATATCAGATCAAAAAATTATTATTATTATTATTCGACAACAACAACAACAACAATAACATAGTACAAAGATAAGTTCTTTAGATACTAACCAACGAATAAATGCTAACGTAACATTGTTTTCACATAATAAAGCTAACATAGCATTACCAAGAACTAAGAAAATAATGTACAACGACGAATCTACCACAACAACATAAGCACGAATAAACTGTTAACATTAACAAAGTTCCACACTTAACACCTGTAAAGTAACTGACATTGCATACAAAAAGTAACCTATTCATACTTTTACCAAATATATCTCTAACATATTAAACGTTATTTTTTTACATTGACCAGTAATATTTAAACAAGAATTTATCATAACCTTGTTTAAATTATTCATACAGAGCACGCGAAAGTATGCTAATCGTAACAAAGTATTCCACATTAATAAAGCAACCATTAACATAACCTGATAAGATATGATGTACAACGCCAAACCTAACACACCCTACGTAACGAATAAACCACTAACATTAACAAAACTGCAAGCACTTAACAGCAGTAAAGACCCTACACCATCGTACAAACGTAAAACTATTCACACTTTTTCAAGCATTATCTCTAACATATCAATGTTTAAATTTACATTAACATCTAATATTTTAACAAAAGTTAGCATAAACCTGTCTAATGTCATCATACTGACAAAGAAATAATGCTAACGTAACAAATGTTTTTACATCACTTCGTAATATTTTCCACAAAAATTCATGCAATAACCTCGTCTAAAGTTCATAATCCGCCAGCCAATAATTGCAAACATAAAAAGTTTTAAACCCAAACATAACAAAAAATAACATAAATTTTATCCTGACATACCATAAAAATAAAGTTCTTTGAATAAAATATCACAGTAAACAGTAATATAGTTTTACTGATTTTAAAGCAGAAATCAGTAAAATCAGTAATCAAACCCGGCTGTGATGGCGACACGAGCCAGCGACGACACCCATCCCTGCAGTCCCCCTACCCAATCCCACCCGCCTGTGATCTATTGAACTTTGATTCAAGTCATATTTCGAATGTATCATTTTTTGGATAAACATAACATAAAAAAATAAGTTTTCTTTATATAACTG
>JABUQX010026270.1:40000-47678 GCA_015478945.1 Trachelipus rathkii
ATATATATATATATATATATATATTATATTATTATATATATTATATATATATATCTCTATATATATATATTAGTTGAATTATAGTATTGTATATATATAGTATATATAGTAGTATATATAGTATAGTATATATAGTATATATTTATAATATATATGTAATTATTATATATTATATAGTATATAGTGATAGTATATATAGTATTATATAGTAGTTTATTGAGGTATAGGTGGAGGTTTATTAGTGATTATTTATATATATATATGTATTATGCGTATATAGGTAGTAGTATTGTATTGTATATGATATAGTATGGGGTTGGTTATATATTATATATCATGAGATATTTGACCCCCACCCCCTCCCTTAACTAAAATCCTGGCTATGCTCACAGCAATAATATTAATTAACAATTTCGTAAAGGCAACTTTTTATTAATAAACTAACTTTTTGTTAATAAAATAAATTAACCAATTTAAATATTTATCTGAAAAAATAAATAGTTATCCAATAAAATAGTTTTCTATTCGCTTCATAGAGAAATAAATTTAAGGATAACTAATCTAACAAAAATATTTCACTCTCGTGTTAATTAAATTAAAATTGAAATTAAAAATAATAAACAAATAAATAAAAGAAAATAAATTTCAGAATTAATAGATTCTGGAGAAGGTGATTAAAGAAATGAAAATAGGGATAAAAATTGAATGCAACTAAAATTTACCCTAAATATTAGGATATTTTTACTTTTTTATTATAGATATTATACCCAGCAAAAAATGGCCTATAGGAATTTCTATTGGTTTTTATGGTCTTCATAGGAACCCATACATTCCTATCGGAAATATTTTCGTACCTCTGTTTCCTATGCAAAGTCTTTCCAGCATGGGGATCCTTTGTATGTTTGGTATGTTCCAATAAGTCTATATGGATTTCATTCCTATAGGGCCCTATAGATTTTATATCCATGTCGCCAATGTAAACCTTGATGATCGTGCGCGTGCGGATATATATATTAGTATAATATATTTATATAATACTTTTATATTTTATTATGAATATATTATATATTAGGGTATATTAGGGTATAGTATATAACTATATATATATATAGTGATAGTATTGGTGGGTTTATATCAGTATTATAGTATATATGATAGTTAGTATAAATATATATATTTATATTATATATATATTTATATATATACGTTACAAGGGCGTACGGTGAAAAAAATTTCTTTTTTGGGGAAATTATGATAGTATATTAGATATAGTTTATATATTATTATTGGATATTTATAGTATAGGTATTATGATAGTTAGTGAGTTATGTTGTATTATATAGTTATAGTTATATATATATACCTATTAGTTAGTATGGTTATGTATTATATTTATTAATTATATTAGGTAGTTATAGTTATTAGTATATAGTGTATATATATTATATTATTAAGTACATATTGTTATGTATTATATTGTATAATATATGATAGTGAGGCTAAATTTTTGTATATATATATATATTATTATAGTTATTATTATATTATATTATATAATATTTATATAGGTTAGGTATATATAATGATATAGTCGTATATTAGTAATATATATATTATATTATAGGTGTATATATGTATATTTTTATATGATTATATAATTATACTTATTAATTATGATATTTAGGCTCCTAAAATAAATTGAGAAGGAAGATGTCGTCTATTTAAAACAATGAACAAATATACTGATGAAAGGTACGAGCACGTGCCTATTATATATATTATATTATATTGTAATATATATTATATGGTATGTATAGTATATATAGGTTAGTATATTTATTTTGGTATGGTAGTATTTATTGATTATAGTATAGTATATTGTATATTAGTGGTATTATTATACTATAGTATTTATGGTATGTAGTATATATGTATGATAGGTATATATATATGGTATTATATTGTATAATAATAGTATATATTATTAGGGTCAAGGCCCCGTAGCAGTGGAGTTTTTTCGGGGGGGCTGCGACTTTCGCAAGTGGTTACATTTCGAAAGAAATGGTAAATTATAATGATACTAATAATGTATATCAGGTAGTGATATATATTTGAGTTGAATTATATGAGTTATTATGAGTATAGGTGGATGTATAAGTAGGTTATTATTGTATATAGTAATAGGTATATTTATATTATAGTATTATAGTATAGGTATTGTATATAAGGTATATATAGTTATTATTATATATTATATATATTATACTGTATATTATAATTATATACCTATATAATAAATAATAATATAATAATGAATATATAATGAAATAATATATATATATTTATTAGTATTTATTTGTGATATGATATATATATATTATATTATACGTATATATGATGTTATTTATGAGTGGTTTACGTATAGTTATAGTATTATGTATATTTAGTATTATTAGATATTTGATTATAATGTTTTCATAAGAAACTGTACGATCTGTTTTTTATGAGGTCAATTTCCAATTTTCTTGCGTTTTTTGACTGTGGTGATTCAAAATAGGTTTTCAATTGTTGACTTCTGTGCTGTAGGATCTTGATGATTGACGAAGAGCAAGCCTGTAATGGCGATCCTCTATGAACACCATTCCGTAATACGTGTTCAGACGCTTTAATGTCGAAAAGGTTTTTTCTATTTCTTTCTTCTGTTGCGGTGGATACAGGCAATTCTGCTAAGATATTCAGGAGAGTAGCAATGTTAGAAACCTCCTCTTGTCACACTTAGCCAAATCACCGATCGCAGTTTTTGGTTTTTCATTTCCTAACAGCCATTTACGCTACCAGAGACACCACTCTCTTTTAAGTGTCTCCTCGTGAGGGTCTGGAAGGTTGTCTTTATAAAAGAGGATGCTCTTAGTTCAATATGCTATATGGTGGAACATGTGCCACCTTTTTCTGGTAACTCAGGTGCATAAAGAGTTCAGATCTGATGGTTAGGCACATTACACGATGTTTTCTGGAACTTCCGTAGTTCTGGGAAATTGTTAATTCTCAATTACCTAAGTGCGGGTCGCATGACATTTTAGCTTGTGTGAATATGGTTTTAAACTCCGTGTCTGTATTTTGCCTATCTTTTTCGAGAAGTTGAATAATGTCTTTCAGCTAAGGTTTAGTTGCAGCTGACAATGTCCAAATAAGTCATTCTGTAATTTTGTTGACAAGGTGTTTAGGTTTATGTTCCGCAAGAAATTTTGCTTAAAGACGTATAATGTTTTTATAAAACATGCAAATTAGCTGATTGAATTTTAAACACGAGTGGCTTTCTGTGAATTATTCGACCAGGCTATTCTTGTTATTTCTCTCAATTGACGGCAGAAGTTATTGGTTCTCAAGTAGGTCTCTTTTAAAAAAGGTAAACCGCTTAAATGCTGTTCACAGGCCATCTGGTCTCGCGACATCTTGTTTTGAAACTCCTCTTGTTATTTTGGTTACTAAGAAACTCTTTTATTTTATCTTCCAGATGTTTTGTGGCGCTTCGGACTCCGATCGAAAAATGCATATTTCAGAGATGAATCCTTAAGACGTGTTCGAATGCTGAATTTTTTGAGAAAAGTCCTGAGAGAGCATAGATGTTAGGTAATGTGTTGCTACACAATGTGGTGTATAGGAGTGCTGGCTTAGAATACTGTATCCGATAACAGATTGCACGCCCTCGAAGTTCGCCTCTCATGGAATGCAGCTTCCATCATATCTTTTTGGCCTCTTAAATTGTTGCGAGTTTTAACCAAGATAGCTCTGAGTTTTGGCTCCAGATTATTTACAGTTGGCCAAAGAGCTTTTATCTGAGATGTCATAAACCGGAACAATATGATAAAAATCCTCTGCTAAAGTTAAAAGGAGATCACCCTCTCATCACCTGACCAATCGCGTACCTTACAGCATAAGTGAACACTGTGGTCGTTTTGGGTGAATATTCCGTTGTTTCATCAGCTAATAACCGATAAAAACTTTGTTGTTTATTCAATTAACTTCTTCCACTGTTTCCTTGTATATGTAGTCTGATAAAAATGAGTGTGAATGGTGTTTCATTCTGTTATCATCGGACTTCGATACGATTTTGAATTTTTGGGAAGATTATGAAGTAATGGTTCTTTTGAAAAATCTCGGATCACCGGTCCATTTGTCTCGAAACTAAGAAGGCTCTGAACATTTCCCCGGTCATTTTCAGCTGGAGTTGAATTAATTGCAAAGTAGCGCGCGAGAGCGGTTAGCTCTCTTAATGTGCAAGAGCCTTGCTTTGATGCATATGATAGAGCGCATAGTTTTGCAATTAGTTTGGTACATATTTTTCTCTGATTGTTCTCTCACATTTGTTCTATTATTGAGTGTCCAGTTGTTTGTCTTTGCTTTCGATTTTTTTCTGAATAAGTAGGTGCTGTCTAAAATATTATCTTCGGCTGTATCTGCTGGGCTGACGGGATATTTTCAGTTTTTTCGGTGTTTTTCTGAAATGGATTCGCGGAAAGCTTTCTGTAAGTTTTCGGTGGATGGCGTTAGCTTACCAAATGGTCTTCAATCTTTTTCTATGAGAATCTTCCTTGCCAGCTTCCCTCGATGCTCTAGAAACAGATACACATGTGTAGCACAATACACTCCCTTTTTTGTGTCAGAGTGAGGTCTAGCCATGGCTGAAATTTTTTCAACCAGCGCGGGACTGAAAATTGTCTGGTGAGTGGTTTAGGGTTTCCTTCAGAATAAAATTTGTGTATGGTTTTTTGTGGGGCCTGCCAAATGGAAACGCGAACCTCTAATTTTTTTGGTTATGTTTATAGTTTTTGGTTACAGACATACTTCTGCTATAGGTATTAGGTAAAAGTTTAAGTTGGAAGAAGTATTGTAAAGGCATCTTGTACATTCTTTGAAGTTGAAAGAACAATTGGATGATTTTGATCCGATAATTCTTCTTATTGTGCATTGCTTAAAGAAGTGCAAGTTTTGTGAATTTTTTTGTTTTTTAGGTGATCAAAATATATGTTTTTAAGGTCGTGTTCCTTTTTCGATCTTTTCATGATTGCTAAGTTTTGCTGATATATATTATAGTATATATATATAGTAAATATATATATTAGTAATATTTATATAATAGATATATAATTATATTATATATTTATATATGTATGTATATTAGATAGTGATATATATGATAGTTTGGTAAGGTATGATAGATATATTGGGTAAGATATTATTTTATATATAGATAGTAGGGTATATATATTTTATATTATTATATATGAGTATATAGTATATTATAGTATAGTATATATATAATAATATGTATAGTTATATAGTATATATAGTTAATTATTATTATTGGTAGTATTATTATTTATATAGGTTATATATATATATATTGTTTATAGTATTATATTATATATATGTATTATAGTATGATAGTATAATGTTCACGTTTTGGCGAAATCTTGTTCGTTTTGATATGAAAGGAAAGGCGGAGCTAGTAGCCTAGTCCTTTATTTTATTTTTTATGTTTTATAGAAGGACATTTGTAAAGATTTTAGAGTTGAATATAAAAGAAAACTGGCAACACTTCGTAAGTAAAGGTCCGCTTAAATACGTTCACCCTGGTCCACGAAGACTTCTTCAACAAGGCCATCTTTTCATTAATTGAAACATGACTGTATTGAAAAGTAAGGGAATTCAATCAGCTTAATTGATTGACGGACCTCGGAGAGATATTCAATTAGCATCTATGGTTACGGTATATGGAGGTTTCGAGTAAGTTGAAATATAGGAGAGAATTTGGAGATAATCAAATAGTTACAGAAGATACGTGGTTTATTTGTCTGCTTTTTTTTATATATGGGATTTCGGGTTTTTAGTTAAAAAATATGCCATAAGTTTGTTATCGGAAGAATGTTTTCAAAATTTTTATAAATAGAGAGCTTTAGCGACGATCTTAAATCGTTACTGTCATATGCCTGGGTTGCCATTCTGACTTTAACCGTTAACATGCACATACGGCACCGGCTGATATAAGATATCAGAGTCCACATGCGAAAACAATGTTTGAGAATTGAAAATCCAAAGCTATATAATATATTAATATATAATAGCTTTATTAATAGTATGTGATATTGTGGTGTATATAGTATATTATGAGTATAGTATATTATATATTAGTGATAGTTTAATTATATATATATATATATTGGTATATAAGTTATATATATATATATATGATATATATTATATATATAGTATTGAGTAGGTTAGTACATATATAGTAGTATATAGGTATATAAGATTATATATAGTATTATTATTTATATATTATAGTTTTATAATAGTATTATAATCCTATATAGTATATTATATATTCATAGTATATAGTTATATATATATATAATATATAATATATAGTATATTTGGTGATATCATATTAGTATTATTAGTATATTAGTGTAGTTTTTGTAGTTTGTTTTTCTGCTATAAAATTGCAGCTCGATAGATTGTTCTGGGGGGGCTGGCAGCCCTCAGCCCCCCCCCCTGCTACGGCCCTGTATATATATATTATATATATGCAAATAAAACCCCGAACCGTTTTATAATATCTTTGTTCTTATTTGACAAATGCGCAAGCGCACATCATTCTATGCCTTACAAAAATACTAAGCTGCGTTTCCAGAAGCCCGCCTGCAGCCCGTGTGCAAAATCGTTTAAAAGTTAAGAATTGAAAAAAAAAAATTTTAAATTTTTTTTTCTTTTTGTAATTAATAATTTTTTTTTTTTTTTTTTTTTAATTCAATTTAACCAAGTGGGAACAGAAATTTTGAGTACCTGTGAAAACGACCGTGCGCCCGTCGGAGACAGCTGAACATTGTAAATAATACTCTTATTACTATATGTATTATTATTTATGAAAGTGATACGATATATTAGTATCCTTAATATAAAAGTTAACTAAAATATTTAAAAACTTTTGGCAAGCCATGTCCTACACATGTTTTGTAAAGAAATTTGTTTGTAAACAAAGTATCCTTCCGCAGCCCGTCTGTTTATTAATTCGCGAAATCGAGGATTTAAAACAACGGGCGATCTGCCTGAATATCGTTTTTACGTGACATGAAGTGCGCAGGAGACGGGCTCGGAGAAAACTATGCATAGTGCGCCTGTGTGCCCGCCCGGGCTGAAGTCGGGCTTCGGGAAACGCAGCTTTTAAAAAAGCCGCCATATTCATATTGTTGACATTTTGCTCGAGAGGTCTAACTGATTTTTTTTTGTAGCAAATCTAAATAATAATAATAAATAGATTTACGAGTGAAATTCTGTAAAACAAAAACTTTAAATTGTTACATGAAACACTGTGAGGTGCATTATAATACTCAAAATATTAACTTTCCATGTGTGAAAATTATGTAATAGATTTTCAGAACCATTTTTCGGACGGATTTAGGTCTCATATTCTAAGAGACCATTTTGTACGCAAAAGCAATTATTATGGGATAAACTTTAATAGTGAAAGTGTAGCGCAATTGGTTGTTCAGAAAAATTTTGCAGTTATAGAATGCTATCTCTAAATTTAAAATCTCATTTTCAAAATAACGGTAGTAGAATGCCCATTTGAAAACTGCCAAAAACCCTTCAGAAATAAAATACCTATTCAAGA
>JABUQX010026271.1:0-10000 GCA_015478945.1 Trachelipus rathkii
GGAATGCCAGGAGGAAAGAAATGTGGGAGTTTGGCAGAGTCAAGAAGAAAGGTGCCAAATAGGAGTGAACGGCGGGTTTTTGTGAGGGGTATGGTTGTAGCCCAACTGGGCCAAGGGATGAACCCCATATTGACAGATGCCATAGTGAGGGTCCGTCGCGCTTCCGGTGAAGCTCTAGGGTGGATTTCCTGACTTGCGACGAGCTCTCAGAAAAAAGTATTAAAAGGGGGCGGGTAGGTGAGTTCTTTTTCGGACTGGCCTTCATATTTTTTCTACTACTTTTCCTGTTTCCAGTGGCATGTTACGCACTACCCCTAGTCTTTGGGGGAGAAGGGGGTGATGATGATGATTGATGATGATGATATATATATTATATATAGTATATATATATATATATTATATATATATAAAATATATATATATATATAATATTATATATAAATTATATATATATTATAATATATATTACAAGGGTGATTTAGGAGGAATTAGTAAAAGAATGTAAGAGGTGATAGTATGGAATAATCGGTGTAACAATGTTGTCTGTAACATCTGTCCTATTTTGAATGTGTGTAGAGATACAGTCGTTTTAGTTATAGGGAACGTTAATTTTACCATCTATGAAAAAGGTTACCTTATTAAGCCTTTACCCCAAAATATGTATGTTCATACATACGGTTTACGTTATACGTAATAAACATTACAATGTCCTTGAATTTTATTGAATTGTCCGTACGACGCCAGTTGTACCCTGGCTGTCAATGGTGTTACAAGTGTTTCTAACAATGCCGCATGTCTATACGCACGAGGAATATGCCGACATGATATTTGTGTACGGTTTTTGCGATGGGAATGCCCTTGCTGCTTGTAGGGAATACCGTAGACGGTTTCCTCGCCGTCGTGTGCCGGATTCAAGAGTGTTTACCTGTGCTTATAGTAAGCTTCGTGAGACAGGGGCAGTACCCAGCAGGCATATATCCTCTGAACGTGGCGATGAACAAAATGTGGATGACGTAGAAAACATTCTTCAGGTGGTAGAACAAAGCCCCGCAACAAGCACACGGAGAATTTCTACAAGGGTCGGTATTCCACAAACACGAGTATGGAGAACATTGCGTCAGCATGGCTTGTATCCTTATCATCTACAGCGCGTGCAACACCTTGAAGCAGGAGATTACGTCAAACGTTTGGAGTTTTGTCGTTGGGTAAATGCTAACCGCGCATTAATACCATTCATATTATTCACCGATGAAGCTACCTTTACTCGTAACGGGATCAACAACACCCATAACGCACATAGGTGGTCAGAGGAAAATCCACATACCATTGTGGATTCGAATTTTCAGTATCGTTTTAGTGTTAATGTGTGGTGCGGTGTCATCGATAATGTGTTGATTGGGCCTGTTGTATTGCCGAACCGGCTTACAGGTGCCATGTATGCAGACTTCTTGCAAAACGTGTTTCCACCATTATTGGATGATGTTCCTTTGGCTACAAGGATGCGTATGTTCTTCCAGCACGACGGAGCCCCAGCACATGCTACTCGTCAGGTAACACAGTATCTAAATACAATATTCCCCGATCGATGGATAGGCCGCAGTGGTCCCGTACAATGGCCCCCAAGGTCCCCAGACCTTACACCTTTAGATTATTGTCTCTGGGGATGGATGAAAACAGAGGTTTATAAGATACAGGTAAACACAAGAGAGGAATTGGTCGCTCGCATTATGAATATTGGGGCCATCATAAAACAAGATCGACATAAAATTCGTAACGCTACACGTACAATTGGCAGGAGAGTTGGAAAGTGTATGGAGGCCGGGGGTGGAACCTTTGAACAATTACTTTAACCTGATGTAATGTATAATCCTGCAACTGAGATCATGCAGATACTCAATAAATGTAATCAATAGGCCTGTAGTTTTTTATTAACAGCCCCCATACGTTTATGTATGTGCTATATTCAAACAGCTGTATCCCCACACCCTTTGAGAGTTGGACATATGTCTATTAAACCATTTATACTCACAAGAGCCCATACTATCACCTCCTACATTCTTTACTATTCCTCCTGAATCACCCTGTATAATATATATATATATATAATATATATATATATATATATATATATAATAATATATATATATAATATAAATATATAATATAAATATAATATATATATATATATATATATATGCAAGGTTTCATAAGTACTTGTACATGTACTTGTACTTGATACCATGTACTTGTACTCTGTACTTGTAATTGAACTAATTTAGAGTACTGTACTTGAACAATTCATAGAGTACTTGACTTGTACTAGTACTTTGACAAAATGTACTTGAACCAAAGCCTGATATAAATATATATATATATATATATATATATATATATATATATATATATAGTATATATAAACATATTTTTATATATGTAGAATATATATATATATAAACATAATATATAATATATATTATATAATACATATAGATGATATGTGATGATATATATATATATAAGGATAGATATATTATCCTATATATAATATATATATATAATAGTATATATATATGTTATATATATATATATTCACCCCCTTTTCTCCCCAAGACTGAGGATGAAGTGCCTAACATGCACCGGAAACAGAGGAATAGTAGAAGAATATTAAGCAAGTCGAAAAGAAAGCCCAGCCTTACCGCCCCCTTTATACCTTTTAGTGAGAACTCGTCGCAGTCAGAAAATCCACCCTAGAGCTTCACGGGACCGCGACGGACCCTCACTATGGCATCTCGTCAATGTGGGGTTCATCCCTTGGCCCAGGTGGGCTACAACCATACCCCCTCACAAAACCCCGCCATTAACCCCTGTTCTGTACCTTTCTTCTCGCCTCTGCTAAACTCACATTTCTCTCCTCCAGTCATTCCTTTACTGATTCAATCCACTTTTTCTTCGGTCTCCCAGCCGGTCAATTCCCAGCACACTCACCACTATACATTAGTTTAAAAAACCGACTATCATCCGTCCTTTCCACATGACCAAACCATTTCAGCGTACTTTCATTTATTCTCTCATTTACTCCTTTCTTCACACCACACAACTCTCTAATATGTTCATTCCTCATTTTATCAACTCTTCTCACACCTAACAACTCCCCCTAAATTTTCCATCTGAAACACATTGTACTTTAGATCTAACCCTCTATTGCCAGACCATAATCTCACTACTATACATTAACACAGGTAACAACATACCCTCATGTAAGACCCTAGCGAACTCAAGACTTAGACCCTTTACATCCACCAACGATTTAATTGCACCAGCCACCTTCCTGCCATTCTCAACTTTCCTACCTACTACACTCTGCATCATCCGTTCCATTTTCATTCAACATATACCCTAAATATTTAAACTCAGACACTTTTTCCAGCTACTCACCATCTAACATAACTTCACACTGAGGACTTTCCTCACTCACAACCAAAACCTTATTCTTATCTACGTTAACTTTCAAACCCCTCCTTTTACACTCCATACCAAATCTCTCTACCAATCCTCTCAAACCTTCTTCAGATTCTCGCCACACAAAACCAAATCATTCTCATATAATAGGTAGGGACCTCCACTCTCTTCCATTCTCCATCATTCTAACACCATCACCTGCCACCCCACCTCTAATTCTTTCATAACCCCATCCATAAACAAATTGAATAAACAAGGAGACATAACACATCCCTGCTCCACTCTGCTATTAATATTAAAACAATCACTTTCGGCTCTCTTTATTCTTACACACGCTTCACTATCGTCACACATACTATTGATTCCATGCAGAAGCTTACCACCAACACCATATATCACTAACACCCTTGCCATTGAGCTTCCCTATTAACTCTATCATACGCCTGTTGCAAATTACCATAAATCCTAAATTACAATTTATCTTTCCCCCCCTTATTTCCCAATCATTTTGTTTTTCAATGTAAAGATTTGATTCACACATCCCTTACCACTTCTAAACGCACCTTGTTCTTCACCAATCAGTGTTTCAGTCACTCAACGAACTCTTTCGACCAAAATACCAGCATATATCTTCCTTACAACACTCAATAAACTAATTCCTTTATAATACCTACAGTTACCTTATCCCCCTTACCCTTATATAAGGGTACTATTATTGCTCTCCTCCAATCCCTCGGAACTATACCCTCCACCTCCATAAACGCTTTGTTACACAACTTCCAAAATTCCATTCATTCACCATCTCCCTATATATATATTATATATTATATATTATATATATATATATATATATATAATATATAATATAATATATATATATATATATATATATATATATATATATATATAATAACAATTATATCGTTAAATGGAAATTTATTTAGAATACATATATAAGAAATAATAATATCAATACATAGGAAAATGAAAAAAAAAAAATAAAAAGAAATATTGGCAAGTTAAAAATGCCAAAAAGTACTTGCAAGTTACTTTGCAAATTCAAGACAAAAGAGTGCAAGTACGATGGTACACATGGGTTCAGATACTGCAAGCTTACAAAGGTAACAAGTACTTTGTATTTGAACCGAAGCCTTATATATATATATATATATATAATATATAAATATATATTTATATATATATATATATATAGAATATATATAATAATTATATATTATATATATTATTATAATATATATATAATATTATATATATATATATAATATATATATATATATATGGTAATGTTTATTAACATTAATTTCCTGCAATAGAAAGTTGCAAGATAGTAATAAACAACGAAATGCGCATGCGTGAAAGAGAGTGATCTTTCATCACTTGCAACAAAATATTCATAGAAGGAAGACGTAGTTTCAAGAGAGAAATTTAATATTCAAAGTTAATAAACTACATTATGTAATAGTAAATAATTAAAGGACAAACAAGTTTAGCGAAGGCTAATAGAGGCTATAATCAAGGTATTTACCATTTATATCAAGTTGAATCTATTAATCAATAATGTGAAAATATCTAACAAGTGCATTTTTGTAAAGAGTAAAATGTTTTATCGTGTCTTTTATATGTTTATTATTTTATGCTATTTATTAGATTTTAGAATTGTAAATATAGTATTGTTTTAAATATGTTTTCAGGACGATGTCATTAGCATTTACCAATAAAAGTTTGTGTGAACACATCCGTACCAATTATTACCCTCTGCCTGAACTTGCTTGGGAGTCAAAAGTCTGTCGGAATTGTGAATGCAAAAGATGTACAAATCGCCGCTTTATGATTACGACAAAATATCTAAATTCTCAAATCATTAGAAGAATTCAATGTCCCCGATTTGAAGAATTTATCACAGTCCTTGATTAGGGAATTTTAACACAGTCCTTGATTAAAAGGAATAATTTGGAACGAATTATAAAGTAAGGAAAATCCTGCAAGTCATTTAAGAAATAGCAAGAAAAGTTGTCTGCAAAGCCAAAAATGTCTGCTGCGAGCCGAAGAAAATGGGATGCTTTCAACCATTGCAAAAGGAATGGCGCTGTTACATTTGGACAGTCTCCTCCCTCTCCTCTATTTCGCTGTTTGAAGCAAGCATTCAAGATATAAGAAAAAAGAAGAAGGATTTGCAGTGCATTTTAAAATATGTGTTTAAGTAGTAAAGTTAAAAGTGAAAATTAAAGTTATTTAAAGTTCTTTTAAAAGTTAAATAAAAATAATAAATAAAGAAAAATCTTTGGGTGCCATCGAACGCTGCTAAATTGCCAAGTGTCGCTTTTTTAAAATTAAAGGTGAAAAGTATATTTGCAATATAATAATAATTGCCACATATATCTCTTTCTAAGTAAAATAAAAAATTAAAGTGTTTAATTATAAATATAAATGTTTATTGAAATAAAGTGAATACATATATGCGAATAAGCAATAAATAAAGTTAAATAAAAATTAAGGTAAAATGAGTTAAAATAGTGCCATTGAAGATGCAAATGCCAATACGCGTCAAATGACGCAAATGACGTCACAAAAAATTTAGAAACTTATTTAGAGAATGATAAAAAGTTTAAAGGTATTTTATAAAAATAATAAAACAAAAAATATATGAATAATAAAAAAATAATAGGTAAGCTTTATTATGAATAATATTTTTAGGGTGCAAAATAGAATTTAAATGAGAGACAACCCAACAAAGGTTGCCACATTTTGCTTGCTCGCAAGCACAAGACTTACAAGACGACGAATCCAAATCATATTTAGAGAGTTGGCATATATCGCTACATGAACAATTACGATAGTATAATTTATATATACATTAAAATATCTTTTAAAATTTGTAAAAGTACATATTTTTAAAAGTTGTTAAAATTATTAAATGAAAATTATTAAAGCTACAAAATCAAAATGACAAAGATTAATAGTAACTAAGTTGCTTTAATATTTTTTTTTTTATTTGCTTGCAGCAGAGAACAAGCAAATATAAAGAGTGCCACATGTCGCTATATTGCAATGTTTAGTATAAAAATAATAAAGAGAAAGATAGCGTAATATTGTTTTAAATAAGTTTAGTATAAAGATGATAATAATAAAGAGAAAGATACAGTAATATTGTTTTAAATAAATAAATAAAAAATAATAATAAAAGTAAATTCTAGAAAGTTTAAATTTTAAAATTTTAAAATTAAAAAGAGTATACCTCTAAAATCGTTTTCTTTTTTATTTGAAAGAAAACTATATTTAAACTATTTAAAAGAATAACTTAAATAAATTTGATTAAATCTAATAAAAAAAAATAAATATTTTAACATTTTTTTTTATTTAAGTTTTTAAATATGATTAAAATTTTTTTCTATAGATGTATATATATATATATAAACATATATATATATTTTATCTAAAAAACTTAAAATTATGCTATCATGATGGTCCAAAATATAATTTACTGAAATATTACATGTCGCAAGTGGAGTTAAATATTTTTTTTTAACTTTGGGTAATAAAACTGAATTAAATATTTTTAATATTTTATTTGGGTGAAAATAAATAGATTTTAAAATGGATAATATAATTAATGAAATTCATAGTTCTTCTTATATCGAAAAAATAAGAATATGTATAAAAGATATTAAATTTGATGTCTTTAATAATATAAATAATAATAATAATAATATAGGTAAAATCGAAAAAAGACTAAAAAAGATTAAAAACTATTTTTATTACTTCTCAGTTTATTGCAATTTAAAAACAATAGGAGTAAATAATAAATATGTAGAGTTGGAAGTACAAAGGATATTAGACAGCCTTTTAATAGAAATAAGAGAAGCTAAAAGGTTAGTTGATAAAAAACAACAATTCATTTATGAAAAAGAATGTAGAGAATTATTGAACAATAATAAAAATAATGTTGACATGCAATCAACAGCAACGGTATTTGAAAAGGAAGAGACTGCAAAAACTGTAAAGAAAGATGCAAAACTAGAGACTAGAATAATTGAGAGAAAGCTATTCACAGTTAAAGCAGCTGTAAAAGAAGAAATTCCTTCAACAGTATGTAGCAAACAAATAGACATAAAAGTGGAAAATATAACCACTTCTGTCGTTAAAATAAAAGATGTAGAGGCAATAGGCATACTTTCAAATAAATTTCCAATAAGTAAAGTTAGTAGTACGAATTCTAATAAAGAAAATATAGAGAAGAATAAGTACAAAAAAGCAGATTTTAAAAGTAATCCGCAATCACTTGTTGAAAATTTTACTATGGGAGATGTTTTAAATGCTTCTAAAACCAAGTCAATGACGGGCAATCTTAGCATATCTAAAGCGAATTTTAAAAGTAATCCGCAAAGGCCTTGTCAAGAAACAAAAGCTTCTAAAGTTAAAAATAAAGTAATGAAGTCTCTTCCAAAGTTCAAAGTTCCTAAAACTGAAAATGAGTTTGAAGATATAAAAGATAAAGGTTTAAAAAACCATATAGATTTAAGACAAAACCTAAGTTGTAAGACAAAACAAAGTAAGATAAAACCTAAGTTGTTTTTTAAACAAAAAAAGATAAAACGTATTAACAAGCAAAGAAAGAATAATAAACTTTGTGAACCAAAGTTCAATAAGAAACAAGGAAGAAAAAGTACATTTCATAAAAAGAAAGACTTTTTCAATATAGTTAAGTTTAGTAAAAGAAAAATGAATGATATCACGAAACATTTTTGTTTTCGAAAAGTCAGAAAGAATAAAATAACATTTTATATTCTTATAACCCAGAGAAAGTTGTATATAGGATTTAAATATGTTTTTAAATATGCATTCACGAAAGAAATTGAAATTTGATTTGATATTTTAGTTTAAGTAAAAGGAAAAAGAAATTTCATATTTCTTTTTATTATAATTTTTTTGTTCAATTGAAAGGGTTAAATAAAATTAATAAAGTTTCCAAAAACGGGGAATGTTAATGTTTATTTAACATTAGAATTTCCTGCAATAGAAAGTTGCAAGATAGTAATAAACAACAAAAATGCGCATGCGTGAAAGAGAGTGATCTTTCATCACTTGCAACAAAATATTCATAGAAGGAAGACGTAGTTTCAAGAGAGAAATTTAATATTCAAAGTTAATAAACTACATTATGTAATAGTAAATAATTAAAGGACAAACAAGTTTAGCGAAGGCTAATAGAGGCTATAATCAAGGTATTTACCATTTATATCAAGTTGAATCTATTAATCAATAATGTGAAAATATCTAACAAGTGCATTTTTGTAAAGAGTAAAATGTTTTATCGTGTCTTTTATATGTTTATTATTTTATGCTATTTATTAGATTTTAGAATTGTAAATATAGTATTGTTTTAAATATGTTTTCAGGACGATGTCATTAGCATTTACCAATAAAAGTTTGTGTGAACACATCCGTACAAATTATTACCCTCTGCCTGAACTTGCTTGGGAGTCAAAAGTCTGTCGGAATTGTGAATGCAAAAGATGTACAAATCGCCGCTTTATGATTACGACAAATATCTAAATTCTCAAATCATTAGAAGAATTTATTCACAGTCCTTGATTAGGGAATTTAACAATATATATATATATATATACTATATATATATATATATATTATAAATATATAATATAGTATTATATATATATATATATATATATATATATATATATATATATATATATATATATATATATATTCTTCTAACAACTTCTAAACCTTCTTCACCAAGAACATCCAACACACGAATAACACCTGATTGTGGAAAACAATATATACACTGAAAAACTCAAACATCCAACAAACACACTCACGAATCTATCAAAACCCCAAACGCACAAACCCACAAACCAGCAAATAACACGTAAACATTCTCGTAACTCACTTCGCAAAGCATTGTCAAAAACCCACACACCCTCAAAACAGTAAAATCATCAAAACCCCCCAAAAAATAAAGCTCAACCACGACCCAACAATTGAAATAACCACAACTTAGCTAGAAAACATAACAAAGACACTTAAAAGCTCACCTGCAACTGGCCCAGATAATATCTCAAACAAACACCTCAAACACCTCAAACACCTCAGATACCTAGGGAACACAGCTTTAACACAATTAGCACAAATATATAACGATAGTCTCAGTATTAGCCTAAACAATACTTGAAAAAAAGCTATCATTATACCAAATTAAAACCAGGAAAAGACCCCTCTGAACCTTCATCATATCACTCTATTTCTCTATTATGAACACTATGCAAACTACTAGAAAAAACCATACTAAACAAAATTACTTCACACATCATCAAACACAAATTCCAACACGGCTTCAAACAAAACCACTCAGCTACAACACCATTCACAAACATTATATAACCCACAATCAACGGCCTAAACTCAAAACCAGCTCATAAAACAATAATCATAGCAATCGACATCAACAAATCATTCGATACGTTACCCAAACACAACTTGATCCACATAATAGCAA
>JABUQX010026271.1:15000-27500 GCA_015478945.1 Trachelipus rathkii
ATTTAGAATATTTATCTTCAGGTAAAAAGCAAATGGTGTTACAAGCTTTTCCTTTAACTAATAATTCATGCCTACCCATAACGATTATTATGGACGGAGGTAAATGTTAGCTAGTCCTAAATTATATATATATATATATATATATATATATATAATATATAGAAATATATAAATATAATATATATATATATATATATAATATATATATATATATATATATATATAAATATTAATATATATATATATATATATTATAATTTCCTATTAGAAATTAACCAATCTAATGCAAAAATAAAATAGATATTTTAATTCGTTTTATAAAATGTTCTTTTTAATCGTAATTTGCCATTAGGAGCTATTCCGATTAAAATTTTCCAACCCCTCAATCATATTCTTCTTGTTTTTTGTTTTTTTTAAACGTTTCGGATTACCAAGATTACTTTAATCACAAACCATTTATAAAATTTATATAAGAATGCATTTAAAAAGTCAAAATCCGATAAAAAAAAATAATAATAATTTTCTGATAAACAAAAGGTACATTCTAAAACTGTTTTAAAAAAAGATTTTTGAAAAATGCATTACGATAACAAAATTCAGATTTGAAGACACGTGGGAACGAAGAATTTTGGGAAGTTTCGTTCATTTTATTCATTAATTCATTTTATCATATTTAACACGTGATTAAGCTTAACTGTAGTCACATGTTAATATTCCAAATTTTTTTATTACCTATTTTAATGATTTTAAACCAAAAACCTTATTAAATATAAAACATTGAAAACATGATATTGGCGTTTTTTTTAGTGAAATTTCGCTCAGTCTCCATAAGCATCTTTCATTCGACATCGTCTTAAAATTGGAGTTGGCTTTTGAGAATAGCGGTGGCAAGTTGTTTAAGTGTGGAAAATTTAATTCTGAAAACAAGTGATAACAAAATATACACAATTGTTTTTTTTGCGGTGGTTGTGAAATTATTTACAAATAATTTAAGATTTGCGTACCTTTCTTTTTATATCGTTTGATTCTTGGTAAGTTAGAACTTTATTTGAGCATGATTTATTAATCTTGAGCTTGTGTGTGTGTGTGCGCACGTGTTAGAAGATAACGAGACCTAATCTCCTTTCTAGAGCAAAGCATGAATGATAATAAATAGCTTAATCATTATAATGATTGTGATCACCATAATAATAGTTGTAATAATAATAACTATATAAATAATTATAGTAGTAATAAAAAAAAAAAAAAAATATATTTTTATTAAAAATAATAATTTGATAATAATTCAATAATAATTAATAATAACAATTATATTAAAATTGATATTGATAATGGTACTATTAGTAATAATAACTAAAATAATAATTTTAATAAAAATAATATAAATAATAATAATTAAAATAATAATTTTAATAAAATTAATATTAATAAAAATAATTAAAAATAATAATTTTTATAAAAATAATGTTAATGGTAATAATTAAAATAATAATTTAATAAAAATAATATTAATAAATATTATTAATTAAAACAATATTTAAAATTATTAATAAAGAATATTAATAACAATAAATTTTTTTTTTAAATGATAAAAATAAAAAAAATAATATTAATATTGATAACATTAATAATTAAAATAATAATTTTAATAAAAAAAAACAATATTAATAATAATAATAATAATATTAATAATAATAATAATAATAATAATAATAATAATAATAATAATAATAATAATAATAATAATAATAATAATAATAATAATAATAATAATAATAATAATAATAATAATAATAATAAATGAATAATAATAATAATAATAATAATAATAATAATAAAAATAAGAAACCTATATAATAAATGAAAAGCACATAAATAATAATAATAATTTTATAGAAAAATAAATTTTAATAAAAATTATTTTATCAATTTTTTATTTTTTTAATTTTTCACGCATCTTAAATTTGGCAAAACCAAATTTCCCTCTTGCTTTATATTTTTTTTGAAAACTTTGCGAAATAATTTTGTTTTACTATTTTTTATTACCTTACGTTTGGCAAAACCAAATTTCCCTCTTGCTTTATAATTTTATTTTTTTAAACTTTCGCGTAACATAATTTTTTTTAAATTTCAAGCATCTTACGTTCGGCAAAACCAAATTTCCCTCTTGCATTATAATTTATTTAAATTTTCGCGTAACAAAAAATTTTTTTTTTAAATTTTGGTCATTTAACAAGAGGTCATATAAGTTTTAAATCTCGGATAAAATTTAATCGTATTTTTACTGCATGGCAGACCTGATTAACTGCATGGTATATTAGTTCCCATGGTATCGCAATCTGTATTTTAAGCTGCCCGGTAAAAATTTAGCAATACTTTGGATTTGTGCCCATTTCATTTTAGTTTTCATCTTAGAGGCACGGTCGAAGCGAACATAATTTTATTGTATATTTATTTTAAGCTGCCTGGTAGAATTTTTGTGCTCATTTTTATATTAGTTATCATTTTAAAATGCATGGTAGATCTTACCCTAATTTTATTGTATATTTATTTTAAGCGGCCCTGTAAAATTTTTGTGCTCAATTTTTTTATAAGTTTTCATTTTAAAATGCATGGTAGATCTGACCCTAATTTTATTGAATATTTATTTTAAGCTGCCCTGTAGAATTTTTGTGCTCATTTTTATATTAGTTTTCATTTTAAACTGCATGGTAGATCTGAACCTAAGTTCATTGCATTTTTTTTAAGCTGCACTGTATTTTAGAGTAAACTTTATCGTATATCTTTCTTTTTTTTTTCACCCACATTTTTAAACATTCATTTTCTTTTGGAGATTTTAAAATATATGTATTTAGTTATCTTTTGATTTTTTCTTCATGATGAATACAAGCTAAAGTGATTTTATGTTATATTTATTTATATAATTTTTCGCTGCCACGTCCGATCTCTTTTTAACTATATGTTATTTTTCTTCTTACTCCTCAGGCGTGGTAGATGGTGGTATATTTTAGCGTAAATAAAAATTCCGTTGCAATCCATTTGGCCTTTAATTTATAATACCTACAAAGAGGTTATAAAACTGGCGAAGCTTGCCAAACCTGGAAAATAAAACTGGCGACATTTCCGGTAACCTGAAGAAGAAAATTACCTTTCTGGGGATTTACCACCGCGCCAAGAATTGAATCGGCAGAAGAGCGATAGGTGAAGGTCGCATTTACGGTACGTAAGATATTCTTTATTCTTAACCTACACATACTCTTTCCAAAATGACAAACGGCACTGGTGATAACGTGGGCACATCTACGCCTGCACCTGCACCTCCACAGACCATCACAAAATAGTAAGTGATGCCAATCTTAACTTCACCGTCCGGAGATATTCTATATGACGAAGAAAAAACCTCCAAATCATAGAATGCAATTAAGGCATTTCCAGAAGACTGAGTGTAGTCCTCATCAGTCTCCTTCCTTCGAGCCAAACCATACCGCTCAAACCGCATATTACAATAGGGGAAGAGCCCTAACTTACTCTTCTCATTCTTATGGAAGATTTCCATACAATCAGGGTCCACCTGACGACTACAATTTTTACGAATGTAACTCCAATATCCAAAATAAACGAAGAGCCAAGACAATCTTCAACCATTTTTCCAATCATGATGATTCCTTCCGAGAGTGGAGAATTTCCCACCCATTAAATAGTTATTGCACCGGTGATCGCCCGAGAGCTCACCAGCAATATCTTCACCAGGCTCACCGACAAGGTCAAGCCCCAAACTACCACAACTATGGAGGAAAACGAAGAGCACCTGACGCTCTCATGCCTCCCCAACTGGGAAATTTTGAGAACTCCTTTGACAATTCGGAAGTCACAGGATCCTTTTTAGAAAAGAGTGACCAGAGCAAGTCCAATTCTGACTCCCTCCAACGAACCAGTGATTTCCCTAGTGTTTCTCAACTAATGTTTTCTCCTCCACCTCCTTCCTCCTTTGATAATTGTATTAAAAATTGCAACGACTCACCCTCCGAGTCTAGTGATAAAGTGAAAGAAAAGTTTAATAAAAATTTAATTAATAAAGTGAAAGAAAATTCTAATTATGATTTCGATAACGTAAAAATAAATAAGCAAATTATTAAATTTTTAAAATTAGGCAATTTTAACAAAAAAGAACACACCCTAAGAGATGATAAGAATTCTCAAATGCACCCCACGTTAGGTACACTAAATATAAAGAATTTTGTTCCGGATAATACCAATATCCGAGGTTGTACCAATGTTAACATTGGTACTAACTTACTTAGCTTGAAAAACACCTTTAGTACAACACAGGTGAATGGGCTAAAACCCAATAGTGAAAATTATGTAAATAAATGTGAAAACGGTGATGGCACCCACATTTATCCATCTACAAGTTTTGATAGTTGGGCTAATGACCGATTAGCCCAACACGAAAATGTTAAAAAAATTATTGGGGGAAATACTATAATTAATTTTAAGGAAAAACAGAGGGTTAACACTAATCCTAACACTTGTTCTGATACAAAAAACACAGGTGTAATAAATGATGTAGATTATGATTTTAAAGAAAAACAGAGGGTTAACACTAATCCTAACACTTGTTCTGATACAAAAAACACATGTATTTTAGATAATGTTTTTCCTACACCATCTCCTCTCCCACATTCAGTAGATAGTATTCCTACTATGCTTACCTTACCTCCGCAACCTATGCCTAACACCCTACCTACTCCTAACCCTATACCTAACATCCTACCTATTCCTAATCCTATGCTTAACATCCCACCTACTCCTACCAATATGCCTATTCCTATACCTAACGTCCTACCTACTCCTACCCCTATTCCTAACATCCTACCTACTCCTACCACTAGTCCTAACGCTATGTTTACTACTATAGCTACTCCTACCACTATGCCTAACGCTATGTTCGCTACCATAACTACTCCTAACACTATGCCTAACTCTATGCTAACTACTGTAACTAGGCCTAACACCTTACAAAATGCTATAACTACGCCTAACAACTTCCAAAATGTTATACCTACGCCTAACAACTTCCAAAATCCTATACCTACGCCTAACAGCTTCCAAAACGTTATACCTACGCCTAACAGTTTCCAAAATGCTTTACCTACGCCTAACAGCTTCCAAAATGCTTTAAACCTAGGCCCTAATACGGCTTCCAAAATGCTTTACCTACTCCTAACAGCTTCCAAAATGCTTTAACTAGGCCTACAATTACCAAAGTACTATACCTAACCATTTGAAATCCTATAACCTAAACATTTTGGAACTACTATGCCTAACCAGATACCTATGCCTACCCATTTCCAAAGTATTATGCCTAACCCTCAACCTATGCCTAACATTAGTAGTTATACAACGAATCCTAACAATCCTACGCCTACTGCTGACCTACTAAATCTTTTGGATCCTATTAATATACCTAAGGAACCTATGCACCCGGTGCAGGATACAATAACTTCCGATTCTATGCTTACTGCAGATCTACTTAACTTTTTCGATCCTTATACTGTCTCTACTACACACACTACTTCGGTGACAAACAGCATGAATTTTTCTAACCCTATGGATTTCCTTTAGCAACCTCTCTTGCTACAATGCATGAAAAAACTAATCCAAATGATACGATAGATTTACTAACAGCATCCCGCTAAACGCAGTGTCAAATACCGCACTCCTTCGAACTTGATTGTGCCAAAAAACCGGCATCCGCGATCGTAACGAACGGATGATAAAATTAACTCCAAATTAAGATATGCCACCTCCGGTAACGAACTTAAACTCTGTCCATGAGATACCATCCCTCCTTACTCCTCGCTCCTCCTCCTCCTCCTCCTCCTACTACTACTACTAGTCACCATGCTGATACCGGTAGATTCATCTGATGCGGAAACTCAACCTCTCCTAATTCCATCTCAAGATATTACTCTATCTTCCGCTTTTACTAATGATAGCCAAATCCTATTAAATAATGCCCACAAAGCTAATCCGCTAATAGGACCCGCGTATATTTTAAAAGCGAATATAAATTACAAAAACTACATATTAGAAGACAGAGAACTTATTTTAGATAGCGGTAGTAATAACAGTAGCCTCTGCAGGTACTCTTTCATTTGTGAAATGGAAGAGACATTTAACATAAACATACCATTAAAACCCACAGAAATTACATTACGTTCTATCACGGGTTCAGAATTTTACCAAATGGGTACAATAATTTTTGACTTAACTTTACATGGGGAAAACATACCAGTTAACTTTATAGTCATATGTGACAATCTTTGTGGTTTTAGTACACCTTTCTTACTAGGTACAAATTTCCTAAATAACCCAAGAATAAACTTACAAACAAAACAAAATACAATTGAAGTAACAACAAATACCCTTACTATCCCCATACCACTTAGCCTTAGCCACCAATACCCTACCAAAAAGAAATCCCCCAGCATACATGCTAAACATACAGAAGTAAACCATACAGAGACTATGCCCCTCTACTCCGACGACATTTCTACTCCTAACAATCTTTTAATTGATACTGACGTTTCCTATAATTTATCTACTTTAGAAGACACAGAAATAGCTCCTTATTCTAAATACACTCTTTCTGTTAAAGCTTCTTCCCCCGCTCATACTTCTCCTCCTGACAATTTTATTCTGTCCACAGAGAACACTTATATCAGCAACTTTCTTTTTGCTGGTAGTGTACTAAGTTCGGCCTCCGACGGCCAAGTCCTCTTGGACATAATAAATATGAGCGCTTCTTCCCAATTCCTTCCTCAAAATACCGTCCTAACCAGGGCTAATCCTATTATAGTTCTTGACGAACCCCTCCAAACGTCCAATGTAAATTTGGCAACTTCTTCCAAAGGTTTAACTCCAACTCAGCTTAGAAATACTTTCAAAAAACTCGTCCAGGAATCTTTCAAAAATAATGAAGATTGCTGTACCACATTACAAGATCCAGATCAGTTAGAAAAGTTAATTGATCTGTTAATGACTTACAGAGATGTAATAGCCTTAGAAGATGATGAAGTCCCCATTTGTCCGTTAACTAAATTTTCCATACAACTTAAAGAAAACGCTCCAAAGGTACTGTACCGACCACAGTACCGCCTCCCCCACAAATACTTGACCCAAATAGACGATTGGGTCAAGTCCGCCCAACAAAAAGGGTACATCCGTCCTATTAGTAGTCCCCATTCGAGCCCTTTGCTCGTCATTCCAAAGAAGAACTCTTCAACTCCAAAAATTGTGGCCGATTACAGGCACATTAACGCACATACGGTGTTAACGCTTCCCCCCTGCCTTGTATTGGCTGACATCCTCTCTACGCCTGGGAAAATCCAAAAATTTTCAGCAGTCTCGATCTTCTCGACGCTTACCATTGTCTGCCTGGAAATCGAGGAAGAGACACAACCGCTACTAGCCTTCCGCACTCCGCGAGTCAGTCATGCACTACAAGATCTCAATTTTTGGTTTTCCAACGCACCCCCATGTTCGCAAGGACAATGGAATGGTGTTTGTTCTTTCACCTCCCTAAGGTGACGCAGTGCAGTAGTCCTTCTTGGCACGATGTCTTAAATACTTGGGAAACATTAAAGAAACATTTGCCGGTAACTTGGAAAAAGGTTCCAATCTTTAGAAAGAATAAGTGAAGATCAAACCTTGCTAAACTTAAGTTTCTCGAAACATGCCTCTCTTTTCTGGGTTTAAAATTTCCCAAGACGGAATCTCACCTGACCCCATAAAACTCCAGACTCTTACTACTTTCAAACCTCCTACTAACGTAGCAGAAACCAGATCTTTGCTTGGTTTCCTGAACTACTTTAATCACTTGATCGACTCCTACTCCGTCCTTGCCAAACCTATAACAAAATTACTACAAAAGAATGCAACATTTTTCTGGGGACCGGAGCAACAAAGAGCTTTCCTTATCTTAAAAGATAAGTTGTTACTCCAACCCCAATTAAGATTCCCTGATTACTCCAAGGAATTTTATATCAACACTGATGCCTCTAACCTAGGGCTCGGTGCTGTCCTATACCAATTAGACGAGAATGGCAAAGAAAAGCCATTATCCTTCATCTCCAGAGCACTAAACAAATCCGAAGCTAACTATAAAACTATCGAGCAAGAAGCATTGGCTATAGTTTTTGCGTTGCAAAAATTTAAGAATACCGTATTCGGTTATCCACTTACAATTATCACGGATAACCAACCGTTGATTCACCTCATACGTCATAAACAACTTACAGGACGTTTAGAAAGATGGAATTTATTCATAGCCCACTTTAATCCAACGATCATTTACAAACAAGGCAAACTTAATATCATTCCTGATTATTTAAGTAGAAACCCCCCTCCTTGCTCTTATTCTTTTGCACAAAATACCGTACTCCTTACTGGAACTATCCCTTTGACTAAAGACAATATTGTAAATGAACAAAAGATATGTAAACGCCTTAAAACCCTCTATGAATATGCAAAACCCATCATTTCTCATAACAAACCACTTTCCGAACAAGACACCCTTGCTGACACTTACCCCCATGTTCTAATCGATGACATTTTGCATTATGCAACACAGTCTGGACGTTTCCTTATCCAAGTACCAGACACATTAATCCACTCAGTCATAGAACACTCCCATGCCTCCTTAGCAGCGGGACACTGCGGAACGCAGAGAACCGAATTTAGAATTCGAGAACGTTACATTTTCCCCAAACTCCATACCCTTACTAATGATTATTGTACTACATGTCCTTCCTGCCAAAACATTAAAGGTAATACCCCCAAAAACGCCCCCATAAAAGCATACCCCCTCCCCTATGAACCTTTTTCCAGAGTCCACCTTGACATTTTAGGACCTTTACCACAATGCAAAATTACACAATGTAAATATATCCTTTGCATGAAAGACTCTCTTACTAGGTATGTTGAACTTGTCCCCCTAAAACAACATACTACCAAAGACATTGCACAGGCTATCCTAGAGAGAATAATCTGTCGCCATTCTACTCCAGAGGTAATTATTTCCGATCGAGCACCGGAACTAACCTCCCAACTTTTTAAAGAGATATGTGCCCAATGGCGAATTAAGGCAGTTAACATAGTTGTGCGACACGCCCAGAGTAATGCATTGGTTGAAAAAGAAAATCATAAGATAAGCAATTATCTACGACACTATGTCAACACCAATCATAATGACTGGGGTCAATACATTCCATTCACACAAACTGCCATAAATTCAACCTACCATTCCGCCATCGGTACATCCCCACACTTCCTCCTTTACACTTACAACAAACGACTTCCTTGGGACCTTCCAAACTATTCATCCCCTTTTACTTCTACACAACCACCCCGTAAGTACATAAATGATTATGTTGATGAAATAGCCGAGCGAGCCCACTTAATTAGAGACCAAGCTCGTGAACATTTACAAACAGAAACAGAAAAGCAAATCCTAAAACAACTACCTAAATCTGGTGCTATCCAAATGAAAATAGGCGATTTAGTTCACATCTTGAACGTCCTAAAGCCTAAACAAACCCCCAAACTTGCCCAAAAATGGACAGGCCCTTATAGAATCCTACAGTTTGTTCCTTATAACAAACTGTTACTCCAATGTCTAAATTCCTCAAAATCTTTTATTGTCCACAGGGATAACGTAAAAATATCTAAAGTTACAAATAATTTCCAACCCCTTCCCCAACAACAACCCCACGGCGACCTACATACAAAAACAACACCTCCTCCAAAACAAATTCAACAAATTACAATTCCCCAACAACCCATACGAAACATACCACATACCATATACGCTCCACCAAACACAATATTCCCTACACAAACCCAACAACGACCACAAAGTCAACCACCGACGACACCAACAACTCCTTTACACATACCTTCCTTACACCGACAAAATTTACAACAAAGACAGTTATTCCCACATGAAGAAACTGCATCACCAGAACAAATTTCTCCAACACCATACAGACCTCCTTTGCTACAAAGACAACAAATACCACCGGAAGAACCCACTTCCCATGAAGCATCCTCCCATGCACATATAAGATCACCTATGAAAAATTTCCAAATCTTACCTTCCCCTCCAAAATTACAACCTTTACAAAGACTTACATCACCCCCACCACCACTCCTTCCTAGATTTTCTTTAGACGAACCTCCAACCTTACCCCCTAGAGCTCCTTCTCAAGAAACAGTCCACCCACAACCCACTACTTTAGCAGAAATATCTCCCCCTACCCCTCCAGACACCAGGGTGAATGATCCATCCTACAGACCTTCCTTAACATTCCGAAATCCTGACATACCACACCCCATGCAATTACGAAACAGACAACAACCTGCTACTATTATGAGAGGACAAAGAGAATTTATTTTACCTCCTAAACAAACTTTTCCTGCAGGTAGAGGTCATCCACCTCCAAGACCTCCCCCACCAACTTAAAAATTTTCTTTTCTTTTCTCCCCCAGGGGAACATCACATATTTGAAAACATATGTGAAGCATAATAACATCTTTGAAACAAACACCATCAAAGACATTATTTTTAAGAAACTATCTCCAACATTTCTAAAGAGGTAAATTAAAATTAAAACCAGAAAATTTTTAAAAGACAAAGAAACATTAATTAAAAACTTTATGTACTAGTCAAATTATAACTTAAATACCAACAACTTAATCAGCTTAATATTTTTCATTTATTTTGCAACTTAAATATCAACAGCATAATCAAATTCATTTTAATTTTTCTATTATATCTTAAATACCAACAACATAATCAGTTTAATATTTTTTATCCATTTTATAACTTAAATAGTAACAACATAATCAAGTTCAATATTTTTTTTCATTTATTTTATAACTTAAATACTAACAACATAATCACCCCAAAAAGAAATTTATCATAACATAACCTTTGAAAATACATTTCCAAATCTCAATTCTCACATCCATTCTACACATTAAAGCAACTCTAACTATTTATCCAAATTTAGAATCCATTGACACCTATTAAAGAACATTTTTTTTAAGACCGTTTCTTTTCTTTTTTTTCTCCCGAGCCGGGTCTATTTCCTACTTAGAAATTACCAATCTAATCAAAATAAAATATATTTTAATTAGATTTTATAAAATGTTCTTTAATCGTAATTTTCATTAGGAGCTATTCCGTTGAAAATTTTCCACCCCCTCCATCAATATTCTTCTTGTTTTTGTTTTTTTTAAACGTTTTCGGATTACCAAGATTTAATATTATCACAAACCATTTATTAAATATTTATATAAGATGCATTTAAAAGTCAAAATCCGATAAAAAAAAAATAATAATAATTTACTGAATAACAAAAGTACATTCTAAAACTGTTTTAAAAAAAGATTTTTGAAAAATGCATTACGATAACAAAATTCAGATTTGAAGACACGTGGGAACGAAGAATTTTGGGAAGTTTCGTTCATTTTATTCATTAATTCATTTTATCATATTTAACACGTGATTAAGCTTAACTGTAGTCACATGTTAATATTCCAAATTTTTTTTATTACCTATTTTAATGATTTTAAACCAAAAACCTTATTAAATATAAAACATTGAAAACATGATATTGGCGTTTTTTTAGTGAAATTTCGCTCAGTCTCCATAAGCATCTTTCATTCGACATCGTCTTAAAATTGGAGTTGGCTTTTGAGAATAGCGGTGGCAAGTTGTTTAAGTGTGGAAAATTTAATTCTGAAAACAAGTGATAACAAAATATACACAATTGTTTTTTTGCGGTGGTTGTGAAATTATTTACAAATAATTTAAGATTTGCGTACCTTTCTTTTTATATCGTTTGATTCTTGGTAAGTTAGAACTTTATTTGAGCATGATTTATTAATCTTGAGCTTGTGTGTGTGTGTGCGCACGTGTTAGAAGATAACGAGACCTAATCTCCTTTCTAGAGCAAAGCATGAATGATAATAAATAGCTTAATCATTATAATGATTGTAATAACATAATAAAATATTGTAAATAATAAAAACAATATAAATAATTATAGTAGTAAAAAAAAAAAAAAAAAATATATTTTTATTAAAAATAATAATTTGATAATAATTCAATAATAATTAATAATAACAATTATATAAAAAATTGACATTGATAATGGTACTATTAGTAATAATAACTAAAAAAATATTTAATTAAAATAATAGAGAATAATAAAAATTAAAATAAGAATTTAATAAAATTAATATTAATAAAATAATTAAAAATAATATTTTATAAATATTGGGTTCATCGTAATTGTCATTAATCATTGTCATATTAATGTTAACAAATATTATTATAAAACCGACAATTTTAATATTAATTACATTTATAGCAATTCATTTTTTTTTTCAAAGTTAAAAATAAAAACTAATATTTATATTTGATAACATTA
>JABUQX010026271.1:32500-55000 GCA_015478945.1 Trachelipus rathkii
CTTTAAAAGTGTCCCTTTCTAGGAGGAGTTGTTTCATCCCTACCGTGTCACGTTCCTTCACTTGTTCTTTTGCGTACCAAACTACCCCACCAATCAATTTAATGGTGTTTGAACCCCATTTCAACTCGAAAGGATTTCCCCTTTGAAATGTTTTTTCCTGAGTTCTTTGAGTGTTCTGGAGAACCGCACCAACCAGTTTAAGAGTGTTGGAACTTTGTTTTGAAGGAACAGGGCACCACTGTATCATACTCTTACCTGGTACTTTTTTGGGACCCCGAGCATACTTCCAATAACCTGTATATGGAAGTCAAATCCTCCCATTTAGAAGGACAAAATCCCACTGTGCTAAGCCCAAGTCTGGTACGTCTATGGCTCCGGGAAACCATGCCAACCCTTTTAAGGCGTTGGAACTCCGTAATGAAGGGAACAGAATCCAATGTGCTACGCTGCTTTGAGGTACCAGATTACCAGATGGCTGTCGAGTCTCCTTTTTAAGGGATAGGATCTCTTCTTGTCTGGAACGTAGATTTTCACGTGACCCCCTATTTGCTTACCCTCAGTCAGCTAGGGAATGTTTCTCGGGATCCGCATAATTGTATATAATGGACATTTAGTTTATTTTATTGCACATCAATTTCCTGTTTATTCAGGATCAAACACGTTCAAAATTGTCTTGAGTTGCATTTTTAACAATGCGTTATGCACGTATGAGCTTGTTTGAACTTGTATGAGCTTGAGCTGACTTAGTACTGTATATTTCAACCGTGAAGTCCTTATTTACACAGTTTAACTTGCAAGTGCGACTTAGTTCTCTAGTCCTATTACTTGCTGCCGTAATTCGCCTTTCAATTATTTTCATTTTTGTTACCTTCCATTTTTCAAATGGCATAAACATCAAAAAACTTTTGTGTAGCAACGCTATGATAAATGGAGTAATAGTGTAGGTACAAGATGCCAAAAAGTAATTCACAAATATTAAATTTAGTTTTTTTTTTACAAATGGCTTGCTTCTTTTCCTGAAATATAAAACAACTCTATAAAGAGACCGGCAACAGCAGATAGTTGAACTCTAAAACGATTTGGAGAAAATGAATCTAAAGCGAGTTCTTCAAATGTTTCAAGAATACTTACCTCATTCTTATCCAACATACTGTTTCGTCAGAAAGATACGAAAAGTAGAAATGGTATCTAATCTTGCAGCTGTTAATGGATTTTTTTATCATTGCTATGTAAAAGTGAATTTATCAAGCAAGCTTTCAGTGATAAAGGGTTACTTCTTAAAAATAAAATTTTGTTGTTCAAAGGATGTATAAACATTAATAAATTATGAATGGAAAAATTACTCAAGAAGTGTCGCAATCTTTAAATAAGGGCAATGCCTTTCAAAATTTTTAAAAAGGTTGGTAAGAGATTCAGTTTTTCTTTTGATGACTGTCCATCACTAAAATACAAACTCTAATTAAATATCGATGTCATGAAGATAAAGATAAGTTTTGGAACTTGGGTATTGTAGCAATTGCTGGCCAATTAATTTCCGATAAAATGGTTGAGGAAGTGCAAAGATAATTGCATTGCTGCATGTGTTACAAATGCGGCGAGTGACATAGTAAAATTTGGAAAGTTGATTGGTTGCTCGCATTATTTGTGCTATGCACACAGTATTTACGTTGCCGTATACAAAGGGATAGTCTGATATTTTGAGATGATGTTAAATGAAGATACTGAAGATGGCCTAGAAGAGGAGGAAACAGAAATTTCCAATCAAATGTAAGCGTCGAACATAAGTCAGATAATGAGCATATGAGTGAAATCTGATGCTGGTATAGATAGCATAGCTAATACCATTAATAAAGTAAGAAAGCTTGTGCTGAAAACGCACTGAGGAAAATTCTGAATTATCAAAAGAAGTTGGGGAAACCTTAATTTCAAGATTAATGGGAAGAGGCAAAACCTTTCATTATGTTAATGAAATATATAAAACTGGAACTAAGTTCATTAAAGTGCATGAGCCAGAGTGGCAGAGTTTGCCAAACTTATTTGTCTTATAACAACAACATAATGAATAATAATGCGTCATGTTGATAAGCTGACAGTCAGAATTAGCAGATACTCTATCAGAAATTGGAGTGTGCAATAAAAAAGGGAATGTTACAATATCAATCATTCTCAAAGAATTTCATTTTGAAATTCCAGATATTTGACGCAACTATTGAAGAAAAAACAGTTACATTACAAAAATGATGAGTTGTACTGAATTCTGCTACCTCCAACTAGTGGTGAAAACAGAAAGATCATTCTCATCTGCCAGGGTCTCTTTGTGACCCAAAACTATAAACTCGGCCGAGTGATAAGAGTGTAAATTGTTGTTATTTCTACGCTCATAGTGTAAACAATTAGGTTTTTAAATGCAGAGAATTCTCAGAATATCAATTTTCATATCGCTATTAGTTAATTATTATTATAACGAGCTAATTATCATTTCCTTCACTCAATTATAGTTACTGAAGTATTTAATAATTTCATTAATGAATCTTTATTGTTCGTTGCATCACTTCCTTTTTAAGGTATGAAATTTTAGGGCATAGCAAATATCCCAAAACAAGGGCATATTCATCCTTGATTAGCAAAACACTCAAAAACGATAAAACATTCCTCTCAGCCCGCACAACCACATGTTCTTCTAATACTTTTCTGTTTCCGCACCTTACCCCCAGTATTGGAGAGAGAAGATGGGTGATGATGATGATGACGATGATGATATATATATATATTTATATATATTATATAGTATATATATAATATATAATATATATATAATATAATATATATATATATATATATATATATATATATATATAATATATATATATATATATATATATATACTTCTTCTTCTTCTTCTTCTTCCTTCTTCTTCTTTCTTCTTCTTTTTCTTTTTCTTTTTCTTTTTCTTTTTCTTTTTCTTTTTCTTTTTCTACTTCTTTGATCATAACATGATTAAATTTACCAATAACATTGAAAACAAAATACATAGCAATTACTTAAAAATGAGAATTTAAGAATATGCCAATTTTATCTAGCTTTAAGGAAGCTTATCTATATATGATTGGGATGAAATATAAACAAAAAATGCAAATATAATGTGGGATACGTTTCTACAAATATTAAAAAAAAGAAAAAGAAAATGTTCCTTATAAAATGAAACGAAAACTTTTACCAAATTCAAAAACCAAGATTGGTGAAAACAATGAAATTAAAGCATTCTTAAATAATAGAAATAGGGCTTATAAGGCTTGGAAGTCTTCTTTCTCAGTGGAAAATAATAATAATTCAAAGTTTGGCTTCGAAACTGCGAAAAGACTAATTAGATTCTTTAAAAGAAACTTTGAAATTAATATTGCCCCGGGAGAGTAAATTAATCCTAAAAAGTTTTACAATTACGTCAATAACAAAGGTTCCATTAAGGAATCAATTGGACTACTACTGGACAATAACGGAAACCTAAAGTCGAACAATGCGATGTCGCAAACATTTAAATAATTTTTCTTTCCTCTAGTATTTCCAAAAAAAATCTAGATAATGTGCCTGACATGAACGACATAAGGGATTTTCATACAAACAGAATTTTAGATACATTTGAAATTTTTTATGAGGATGCTGCTTTCCAAATTGATAAGCTATAAATAAATTAAATCACTGGACCAGATGGATTTATCCGATGCATCTTAAAAAAAAATTGAAAGATATATAGTAAAACCTCTGCCGATGCCTTTTTGAAAAAAGTCTTTACAAGAAGGGTTAGTACCTAATAATTTCAAACTTGCAAATATAACTCATATTTTCAAAAAAGGAGATCGTAAGCTCCCGAATAATCTACAGACCATTAGCTTATACTTCTATAATTGGCAATAATTTTTGAAGTAATACTAACTAATATGATAGTGCCCACATCTTGAAAATCATGATGCTCAGAGAATCCCAACACGGTTTATGAAGAAATAGATCATGGCTTAACAAATTTACTAGAACTTTTTAACGTGGTTATTAACGATGTAGATAATTACAATCTTTTGATGTCATTTACTTAGATTTTCAAAAGGCATTTGATACCGTTCCTCATCAAAGATTATTGGAAAGCTAAGAAGCTCACGGATTCGAGAAGACTTTTAATTGATTAGAAATTGGTATTGGATCGACGGACAACGGTTTGTTGTCAATTGGTGAGTGCTCAGAATGGATGCATGTTGTTAGTGGTGTACCCCAAGGATCTGTTCTGGGTCCATTACTGTTTATTATATATGTAAATGACATGATGATGATATTTTAATCAATATCTCGAAATTTGCAGATGATACAAAACTTGGAAATCGCATAAATTGAGAAAATTTATCAATCACTCCAGAGCGATTTGAATAAAATTGTAAATTGGTCAAAAACTTTTCAAATTAAGTTTAATACCGATAAATGTAAGGTTATACATTTTGGGAGTAGGAACAACGAATATGATTACATAATAGATGACTCAGTTTATCAATAGTGCTCAGTGAGGAAAAGGATCTCTAGGAGTGTTAATCATAAGGCATTTAAAGTTGCCAAAACAATGTGCTGAAAAGCTGTAAGAAACAATTAAGCTATAGAGCTTTATTGCCAGAAGAACTCGAATATAAATATACAAATATAAACTTCTCTCTATAAAACATTAATTAGACCTCATCTGAAATACGCAGTACAGTTTTGGAGTCCATACCTCAAAAAGGACATAGAAAAAATTGAAAGAATTCAAAGAAGGGCAACCAAATTAATACCAGAATTGAGAGGTAAGTCATACGAGCAACGACTACGCGAATTGATATGGACTCTTTAAAGACAAGGAAAATTTAATATGTACTTTTGTAAAAAGTTTCAAAATATTAAATAAATTTGACAATATCGATTACAGGCAATTTTTTTAAAAGATATGATTTAATGTTGTAACACGAAGTAATGGGCATACACTATGTCATAAACGATTTCAAACCAATATAGCAAAGAATTTCTTCACTACGATGTTTTTGAAAAGTGAAATAGTCTTTCTTTTGAAATAGTGAACACCGGCAACATCGATTCATTCAAGAAAAAGTTAAATAAACACTTTAAGGAAATTGGTCTGTGAACTTCAATTCAACTCGATTTTTACTTTATTCAAATACTAGAATTAGTAGTAACCTGAATATGGTAAAATCAAACTAGAACAATTGAAATCATTTAGTAAATGTTAAAAATACATCGTAAAAAGAATTCCGGCTTGTAATAACTTTAATGTTGATGGCTTGCAAAGTATCCGTCCTAAGAAGGTGTTATCATCGATCGCACTATCAGTTTAACCTGTAATAAATAGTTTTGATGTTCACCGAATAGAACATATCTGTCTTAAGATGGTGATCTAATCAATCACACAGAGTAGGAAAATGGCTTGCAAAGTATCCGTTCTAAGAAGGTGATCTCATCGATCGCACTATCACCTTAGTTTGTAATAAATAGCTTTGATGTTCATGGAGTAGAGCATATCTGTTACAAATAACTGTAATAAATATCTACTCTGAGACCCTGATCTAATTTATCAAATAACCGTAATAAGTAACTGTAATTAATAACTGTAATAAATATCTGTTCTAAGACCCTATCACATTGTCACATTGACAGTTGACACATCCAACACAATAAATAAACAAAAATACTTAACAGACTATGATGTTTGTTGCTTAGAAGCAGATCTGCTCTAGGTGAGCAAACTCATATGTTACATTGAAATAGGTAAAATAATATACTTATTTCAAAAACACATAACAGATTTGTTTTAAAACCTGTAGACACATCCAACAAATTAAATAAACAAAAATACTTAACAGACTAGTCTTGATTGGACTGTAAAGTCTTTGCGAGTCTGTCTTCTTCTTCTTCTTCTTCTTCTTCTTCTTCTTCTTCTTCTTCTTCTTCTTCTTCTTCTTCTTCTTCTTCTTCTTCTTCTTCTTCTTCTAAGTTATTATTATTGAGATAGCATCCTCACCTAAAAATTGCTGTTTTACCTCTTTTACTTTTTAATCGATGATTGATATAAATTTCTGTTTTACCTCTTTTACTTTTTAATCGATGATTGATATAAATTTTGTAAATTCTTCAAAGTTATGAATATTTTTTTCATCGTAATGGAATTGATCAGCTATCTTTATGAATCATATATTGGTTGATGAGTAAATAAAATAACTCATACAAATTTATTCGATGATATCAAAAGAGAAAATGATTACAGAAAATATTGTTCATTAAAAATCACATTTATAAAATTTACACACCTGAATATGTCCACTTTTTTTTTTTTTAATATTCGCTTGGCGAGGCAAAAGATTTTCCTGTGGGCGTTATATCAGGTTGAGAGGTAGACAGAATGTTTTTCAAATTTGTCATCTTTTGTTCATTAAAATTAAACTTCTTTGGATGTAAATAACTTTTAATTCTTGATCTTATCCCAGACGGTCACTGCTGACTTCTTCCATTATATCGTGAGAGTTGATGTGAAATTTACTATGTTTGAACCTATTACTGTTTTACCATAAATATAATATAGTACAACAATGATTTTGCTACAGAGACGAGAAAGTCAGTTTCAGAGCTATTTTTGTACGTAGATGACGCAAATAACATTCGTTTTTCACGAAAGGACAATTTTTACAAATTTTCAAATGAGAAATTAAGGCAATTTTGAAAATTTTCTATATTGTATTCTATTTGTTTTTTATTTGCAATTTTCAAAATAATGGATTCTTTTCGTGATCTACGTGTAAAAATACCTTAGAAAATGCCTTTACCCTTTGGTCTAAAAGATGACGGATTTAAATATGCGTCAAATTTATACAGTATTTGTAGATCATAAAGTCTTGCGCTAAAAAGGAAAAAATATTTAAAGACTTACATATATATTGTAGAGATATGAGCAAGATTCTTGTTAATTTTTTTATAATACATGTTAGAAAATGATATAAGATGCAATTTTTTTTCAGTCAAAGATAACTAACTGAACTTTACCTTTATTTTAAAAAATTTGGAAAAGCCAATTTTAAATTGATTTTCTAAATTTTACACCATTTTCAAGAGCACTCATGCTTTCTTTTATGTACAGGGTCTGAAAAATCTCTCTGGAAAATCCAGCAGAATCCAGCTAACATGCATCAAGACTTTGACAAATCGTTTCCTAAGTCCTAATTTTATGTGAAGTAGTAAGTTTACTTTTTCTTTGTTTACTAGTGATTCAAGAATGATGTTTATGTGAGCCAACTATATTGACTCGTTCCGAGATGGTCGATAAGAATGCGTGTACTGTTCCGCTCTTACAAGACTACCCGACTTGCATAAAAAACACATAAACTTAGTATAACCTGTTTAGAGACCAAATAGACTTGTTACTAACGCATATTAAACACTGCTGCTTAGGATACCTTCGCTCCACTTCCCACATGTAAGTAATCTGATTAAAAGCTAAATTTTAATGTTTAAGGAAAGTTTAACTAGAAATATAGAACTAATTGCTGTATCTATAACCACTTTGACTGCTTAAAGCTGAAAAGTCTCAACTGTCTAGGATCGTAATGCAAATCAAGCTTTTCAAAAACCCTGGAATGTTAATTCAAAAGAACAAATTGTTTAACAATGAAAATTTATTTTTTAAATCGTCGGAAAAATTTAAAACTTTAATATGCAAATAAATTCAAATATCTTCAGTCAATAAATTGCTTTCCTTAAGTCGCGAGACTAAAAGCTCACTATGTTGCTTTGTCAAACTTATTTCACGAATCAAATCATTTAGCTCAGTTCGAGTCATGAGTTTTGGAGGAGAACGTTTCTCTGAGGGTTCATACAGGTTGTCTTATGTATGGTCACCTACAGAATCTTCTGAAAAGGAAAGTAATATTTCGACAGGTTGTTAATATATATGTATAGTATATTATATGTATAGTATATATATAGTATTTATATATATTCAGTACAGAATATATATAGTGTCTATGTAGTACTATGAGTTATATCTAATATATATATATATATATATATATAGCGTATATATATATATAGTATATTATATATATATAGTTATAGGTATAGGTATAATATATATATATATATATATATATATATAATATATATATATATATAATATATATATATAATATATAGTTATATATTAGGTGATATAATATCTATCAATAAAATACTCTCCATTTATCTATTGCATATTATATATATATATAAATAATATATAATATAATATAATATATGAGTATATATATATATATATTATATATATACATATATACTAGTGATATATTATATATATATAATATATATATATAGTATAGTAAATATATATAGTTATATTATATATAAATATAGTATATATATAACGTATATATACGTTATTTATATAGATATATTTATTTAATACATATATATATATATTAGTATATATATATATATATTATAGTAGTAGCGTATTATAGTGTAGTATTTTCTAATTAGTATATAGTATATATATGTGTGTGAGTGGTAGGGTTGTATTATTACTATATAGTTAGTAGTAGATGATTATATGTTTATATATTAGTATTATATATATAGTATAGTATATATAATATATATATATATATGATGATATGTGATATATATAAGCTATAGTGATATAGGTTATATGAGATGTTATTATAGTGGTTATTAGTAGTATTATATATATAGTATAACTCTCTCTTATACGCCAAGATAAATAGTCTATGATTTTTTTTATAGTGTAATATATAAAATATATAGTAATATGATTATTTTGTTTTTTTATATTTATTTTTTAATTAATTTGGCCACTAAAAATTGGTGATTGGTAATAATACTTTTTCTTAATATCAAAATTAATATTAATAGTTTAATTTATTTGATTTAATTTATTATAAAATAAAAAAGAAAAGTAATTGCCGAAATTGAATAAACATAAAGATTAATAAAAGTGTTTAATTGAAGCGACTCAAAACATATTGCTTCTGATCCATTTTTCACTGTTCATTTTATTTACTTGTAAATCGATTCCAAATTTCCAGCCGATGCCGATTCCGATACCGATGCCAGTCAGTCAAAGTGCCGATTCCGATTCTTTATATATATATATATATATATATATATATAAAATATATATATATATATATATATATATATATATATATATAATATTATATATATATATATATATATATATATATATATATATATTATAATATATATATATATATATATAATATATATATATATATATATTATATATATTATATATATATAAATAGTATATATATATATGATGTATATATATATATAGGTTATATCAGTATATAGTAGTATATATATTATAGTATATTATATATATATATATAGTATATGAATATATATATATATATAATACTATATATATATATATTATATATATATATATATATATATATATATATATATATATATTTATATATATATATATTATCTATTTATATTTATAAATTACAAATATATAAATAGTATATATATATATATATACATATATATATATATATATAATATATATATATAATATGATAGTTATTATATATATATATATATATATATATTATATATATATTGCTCTCTGATTATATATCTATAATATATATATATATACTATATATATTATATAAATATGCTAATTTGCTAAATCAACTAATTTTTAAGTATTTAAAATTTATAAATCTAAAATTATAGATTTCTCTTATATTTTATCTTGCTAAAGAATAATTAGTTAATTACGCTTTTATTTATTTAACAGCCACTGAAAAATAATAGCAATGTTTAAAAATCTTACAATAAACTTACACTATCAAAGGTTCGTTTAAAAAAGCAAAAAATTTTCTTTAATTTTAACTAAAATATAGATCTTGAGCAAAATTATCATTATTATTTGTAGTCAAAGCATGATTCTTAAATTGTAGTGCAAAAACATTAACATTTTTACCGTTTCTGAGTGCATCCGATTTTTTTTAGGAGAATAAATTGATCCTCCAATCTGAAGAGTCTTTCACTTTCCACGGAAAAGGGGGCGAGCTTAAATGTTTTATTTTCTAGCAAGGACACCAAATGCTGAAAGGTACCTTCATTCGATGACCACCCATTGTTAAGGGACTTTCTGAATTTTTAATGTTTCATACTTTTATATTTCATTCCTACTTTTTATAACATCTTCAATTTTTTCAATATATGTGTTTTTTTCTCCTAAGAATGAGTTTCTTTGCTGTTTTTAAAAGTCTTTTTCTCTTTTAAATCCGAAAAACAGCTTTTCCAAACTGAAGTTAAAACTATTATCTTCAGGTATCACTTTTTTCGTAATTCTGTTGATAAATGAGAAAAATTCTGAAGATTGGTTTAAAGTAGTGGAAACTGTTTTCCTTTCCTTTATACAACATATATATCTCTTCGCACTTCCATTGCTTAAGAATAATCTTGCACTTTTTTATTGTTATATTCATCCCTCAAGAATGTAGTTTTAAAGCGTGGATCAAGATAGGTAGCAAGCACAAGATTCTTATCAGTAAAGTAAATGCGGAATCTATTTTTTACTGATTTTTTCCATGATGATACTGTAGACCGAAGTCCCTCAAATAGTCCTTTTTCTGACTCTTTTCAAAAAAAACTGCAAATCACTTTCATATTTGGAATTATTGCCGATGCCTTGATTCCTTGTGACTGCATAATTTGAGCAATCATCAAAATTTTTAAAGCATTTTTTAGCAATTTTTAAAAGAACTTTTCCGTTGTTTCTAAGCAATGCCAGGTCTTTTGAATGATACTAGCAATATGAAGTGAAGAGCCGTCTTTTGTTTAGAAATTTTTCAAAGCATATGATACTGGCTATTACATCTGGTTTGTACATCCTGAATAAATCTGTACTGTGGAAATTAAATCTAGTTTGATATTCCCTTCATACTTGAACATAGCTTGAGGCGAAGTGATTAAAATGAACCTAACGGATTTGTTTTGCCAACTATGGATATATTTTTTCACGTCTCTTTGTTTCAAATTGAGAACTAGTGTCGCAAAGAATGTAGAGAGGTAATTCTGAAGCCGCTTCCCACTCCTGTAGCCATATTAGGTGCGTAATCCCTTACTATAACGTGAATTTTATTAGCAGGAATATACGAGATACGTGAAAAGGTGAAACTCGAAGGATAGCATTTATATGTCAAGTAGCTCCAATTATTACAACCTACAAACAATATTTCAACTGCTTACTTACGATTCACGGGTAATATAATTAATCAAAACATATTACATAACGTGACTAGAAACATTGCCAAATGTCTGCCTCAACCATGACTGTCTGAAAATCCTAACATGATATCTTAGGCTCTACGTAAAGATGCATCGCTCAATCTAGTTTTCTTTAATTAAATAGAATTTAAGGAAGAACTGAAACTTAATATAAAAATAACTAACGAAGTTTAATTTATTTTATTCAATTTAATATAAAATAACATTAATATTAATTAAAATCTGTAAAAATTAAGGATAATAAAAAATTTAAGTGAACGATTAAAAAAAACATATCTTTTGACCCCATTTGACCTACATTTTATTTAATTGTAAATGGGGACTCGACCGAAAAATTCGTCATGCTATGATTGCAAAATGATGCAAGTCATTAACAGTTTTTCGAAGAGCTCACCAGACCGAAAATAGCATCTATGGAGCAAAAACTACATTCTTTGCTCTGAATAAAATTTGGGTATTAAAATAAACAATGATTATTATTAAAGATGATCAACAACAGTGGCCACTGTTAACCATAAAATAACCATAAGCTTAATTTTTTTTATATATTTCTTTGAGATAACTCCAAATAAGAAATTGGCCAAGTATATTAAGAAGTGGGCTTTGAAGAGGACTTATTTTTAAGATCTAAATATATGAAAAAAGGAGGTAAACTTTGAAGAAAACCAATTTTTATAATACATAAGATAGAAGACTAAGTACTCAGCTTCCTACCTGGAAACTTCAAAAAAAGGTGAAATTCGTCGTTACCAGAGGAGTACAGAATTGCTGATCCGTAAATTGCCTTTCCAGCGTTTGGTTTGAGAAATTGCTCAAGATTTCAAGACTGATCTTAGGTTCCAGTCTTTGGCTGTTATGGTTCTTCAGGAGGCTTCTGAGGTCTACCTCGGAGGTCTCTTCAAAGACACCAACCTGTGCGCCATTCATGCAAAGCGAGTTACTATTATGCCAAAGGACATTCAAATGACCCGAAGAATTCGTGGAGAGAGAGCTTAATAAAATAGAGATGTTGTGCTGGGTGACTTTTTTGGGTGGATAGACTAACGAAAGAGGAACGAGATAACCGGTACCTATGGGATAGCGGGAGAAAATGAGAATGATAGGAAAGTGATTAATTTTCGTGCGGTAAGAAAAATGTGCATAAGTAATACTGTTTTGAACATAACATAATCCATAGGTATGCAGGAGTAGGAAAGGGAAGAGATGGTGTTGAGGTGATAGTATGATTGATTTTGTGTTGTGGAAAAGGAAATGTTGAAGTATGTGATGGATATTAAAATAGTGAAGGGGGGGTTGGGGATGAGAATATCTGATTATCATGTTGTTTTCTAGAAGGTTAGTTTGTGGAGGCTTGGATGGAGAGAAAATTAAAGAAGTGGTAGGAAGTAGTAGTAAGAGGTTAGGAGAACTTTGATATAAGGAAAAGTATGTGAGTACACCTGTAAAGAGGTCAGCTGAATGCGAACATGATGATACTGGGCAAATCTGGACGCAAATGGAGGAATCGCTTGTTAGCAATGTAAGAAAAGTATGTGGGTGTGCCAAGGTAGGAAGTAAGAATGTCAGTAGTGAATGATGAAATAATGAATTTACCAAAGCAGTGAAAGGTAAAAAATGCGTGGTTGATTTTACTAAAATCTAACGACCGTAGAAAAATCCGTCATGTCGGCATTCGACTTGGAATTTGCGACTCCGAAACCGCCGGAAACGGTCTCACCAACCTTAGAAACTCCTAATTTGACTCTTCAAGCGTCAAAAACGCATAAAGCACTAAAAAGCACCAACAACATTCGTCTAGTGCCGAATGTTCATCACCCGTTGATCTCGCGGTCCTTACTTTCGAAAGAAAAGTGCATGGAAATATACATGGAGAAAAAGAGGAATTTGCTTTAATAGCAGCAATACGTAGCAGAAAAGGGAGATAAATGTAGGTTTTGATTTTGGCTATGGAATTTTTCGATATTAGCCCCAAATAGGAAATTTTCATAATTTTCTTAATTTCCAATAAAATTTTCACCAAATAGAAAGCTAATTGCAGCTTTTTCTTACCCTAAAAAGTCGATTTCAGGTGTTTTTCTGTCCATATTGTTTGTTTTGGATTTTTATTTTAAAAACACACACAACACACACACACGACACATGGCTCACTACACGACACACACACACAACAACAAGTGGATCGGTCGCACATTCTGTCGGCCACACACAAACAACACACACACACATACACACACCACACCCTACACACACCTACACACAGATGCTTCCTCAATAACGGCACAGCTAACGTAGACACAACGGGGGCAGGACGTCTCGTAACAATTCATCTTTATCTGAACATTTAATTCACTTTTTTGTATTCATTCATTGCCTTCACTGTTAACATTCAAATGAGTTTTTTTTGATACTCATTGGGTACACAATGACCATCTGCCTATTACAATGTTAGAGCAAACGATCATTGACGTTAGCTTTTAAACAATTTTTTCAAAAATTACTAAGTATCCTTTTGGTATTTTTAATTGATTGTAGATCTTTTGGTTTACAATATATTTATATTTCCCATTGCGTTTCTTATTCTAAAAAGCATAAGACGTTAGGTCAGTAAACACACAAGAGGAATGCAGGCGTATGCCCCAAGAACCATAATTCTGGCTATTCTCAGTTCTAGTTTATTTGATATTCATCGGGTAATATATATATGCATGGAAGCTCGAAAAAGGTGCGGTGTTCCTAGTTTCATCCAATAAACTTTCAATCGTTTCCTTCCAGCGACATAAAAGTACAAGAGTCTGTATGCAGTACAATGCCGCTTTGTTCTGACTTTGGTTAAGGAGCTTTCGTGATATAGATTTTATACGTGCATATAGCAGTGGTAAACGAGCAGATAGGAAAGTATTTGTAGCAGTTGACCGTGTGCGTTTCGGCTAGTGATTTTTGACAACTGTTACATAATATTTACAGCTATTGGAATAGACGCTAGTTGACTTCATTGTCACATTGAATTTGATTAGTTCCCATACTTAGTTTTATCACTAGTCATAACTACATCTCTGCTTGTAGGCGTATTTTTGTTGGCAAATATTTAGTTTGCTCAGAGAATTGAGACATAATTTGCAATGAACCGCATCCCAGGGCTTTTTTCTTGAAATTGTTAATATCAAGTTCGACACCTTCCTTTTCTCTGAAAGACGGACAAACTCTTTAAGTTTTTTCCTCGAAATCAGGATGTCTTCGTGAATATTATTTGGCGGGGCCCTGAAGCCTCTGTTTTTATTTTTAAAAGAAGTGATTCACATATCCTTCAAATAAAAACTTTCTTCCTCTTAAACGACCATAACTCAATATTTTAATTATTCGTATCCACTCTAATGCTAACTGAATTCAGGTGTTTGTGTATACACTTCATAGCACGTTCATTCTTATCATGATTGCATTTCGCACGCATCTTCTTCACCCTTTTGCGCACTCAGAGTGGGAAACATTTACAATTTTTATATTTTTGGTGTCGTTCGTCGAGGGAGGGGATTTAATAAGTCTTTGAGGAGGAAGAATCTTAACGTAAGCTGCACCAAAATATTTATCATTGATACCATTCTTAAATGATTCAATGTCAGGTACTTTATCCCCCTATTAGTTTTTCAGGTGGGCACAAGGGTTTCCTTCATTCGTTTTTTGAACATAAGGATAAAGTGATGTATAGTTTAAATACATGATCTTCTGTCCTTTTGTTGGAGGGTAGTAATGTACGAATGGTTAGTGCTGCCTCAACATATGAATTGTCTATTTATGAGTCGGTTGTTAAACATCATTGCTAAGGACGTTTTTGAAATATAGTCACTGAATGCTTTTTATGTTTTTTCATTCGGTATTGATCAAGGATCTCTGAATGATTTGGGTCTATTTGAACGCTTCCATTTCGCATTCCCACACACGTTACTACATAACCCGCCTTCTTTATACTATCTTCTTGTTTCATGGTGAGATTGTAGCGGGTCGAACCAGCCGATTACGCCATGCAGGCATACCTTTTCGCTTTATTCCATGTTCTACAAAGTTCTTTGAAGAATTTCTAATTGATGTGGAGTTCGAGTTTAGAAGTATGACATTATTTACTAATGCAAGTACGAGACAAGAAATGTTTTTTTGGATATTTCTTGTAAAAGGTGTGGAACGATGCCTTTGGCGTCTCTCCACACGTTCGAGCATGCCTTATGTCTATAATTTGTTCAATTTTTCTGTGATACAAGCAGCCAGCGATTGGCTTCATAGGTGAAAGGTTTCGGGTTCTCTCGAACTTAGAATAGTAATTTTTCCTCAGGCATAAACACATTTTTATAAATTGTAAAGCATAAAGACGCAATTGTTATGTTGTTATCTAGACAATCTATATCAAATTTCAAATAAAAATCCCTTTTTAAACTTCTCAAAACTTTTTCTTAGTATATTAACATCTTGTACACAGAACTTTTCACATTCTTCAAAAAATATTTTATTTCTTTACTTATAAACTTATTATAGTACTCTTCAAAATTCTAGCTTTTCCATATCTGTTTGACATTTATCTTACTCTTTTCGAAGAATTTCTTATGCAGGAATGCAGGTCCTTTTTAAATTCAAATGTAACTTCAATTTAAAATGTATAGGGAAAGAAACCCCTTGGTAATTGTCCTTTTCAACTAACACCCATTGCCATTTTTTTAGGTAAGCTTTTTTCAATTTTTTGCACATGGTGTTGAAAGCAATTGTATCGTCCTGAGTGTATATTTCATTTGACTTCCCCATTGTAATGTTTTTAATTTAACCTTCTTTTTAAAGGGTTTCTGCTGATAGATTCTGAACTCTGGTGGGTCAGTAATGATGCATATGACGTAAACTGATTTTGATCAAATTTCCACATTGTGTGCAGCCAACAAGTACTTTTGACTTTAGGAATTTTTCTCTGAAAACTGCCAATCAGGGAGAGTCTATTAAATATTTGATTCACGAGGTGTTCTTTCGGTCTCTAAAATTTAATGTTCTGTTTTCTTGAACACAATGTGTGAGCATACCTGCTAACCTTTGCCTATCTGTACACATCTTTCGCATATCATCTGGCTTACCAGTAAATAAGGACGCAATCCTATTATTCTTCTTCCTTTATCATCATTAGGACGCTTTGCTATCTTCCTGGTAATTGTCTCGATATCATTAGTAACATGTTAAAACCACCGGGGATCAGTATTCTTTCCTTCCTTTTAATTTTTTTCTTTTTCAAAAATGTAGCATATAGATATCGTGCTTCTTTAGGCTTCAAACTATAATCTGTACTGCATGTTTTAGGCAAATAAGCTTTTTTTTGGTGGCACATCGTGTTTTGAAAATTATTTGGCGATCAAAAGCCATTTATTTGTGTATGTAATTCTTTCTTAATCTTCCTGACGTAATTATTTATCTTTTTGATGTTTTTTTTTAAAACAAATCATTATAAAAAATCAATCGATTACATTAAACAGGACATTCATGGGAATATACCGCGTCATGATCAAAAACGAAGCCTTGACAACTCTGTATAGAACACTGGTCCTACATCCATAAATGTTCACAGTCAAATTTATGGCGCGATATCTATTACTTGTTGAAACGTGTAACAATAGTGCAAAAGATACCGTTTCTATATGCCCCGTGTTTTTTGGTATTCTCAAAAACATTAACTTCAGCTTAGTCTTCTTTTATACGCATAAGTAATGATTTAAATACATTCCATGGCCTATAATGTATAAAGGAACATTTTTCTGTTCTCGTTAGATGGATTATAAAGTATTTTACTCCATTATCATCAGGACCAAATACGACTATACGGCATTTTCGTATCATTCTCTGATTTTTCAAATCAGTTCAACTATGAAAGAATCTTTATATTCCATACCACATTTTTTTAGCCTAATCGCATCTGCTCTTCTCAATTGTTATAAGAAATGAAATGCCTTTAGGTTCTACACATCTCGTCGCTATTTTTTCCTAAAACAAACGACGGGCTTTAAGCACAACCTACATTTCCCTTTCTCTAGATGAACTTACTAATGTAGCGATGTTTGAAACTATAAGATTTAGTGGCTCGAATGCATCGGTTTTACACAGTCAACGCCTTTGCCTTTTGCTATCATGAACACAGTTGCTACTTTGAATTTGGTAAAAGATGCCTTATTACCGGACTGGAATGATCCTTCCAAGCGAGTTCATTCATCTCTTTCACCCTAACATCTTCCATATTTACTCTACTGGCTTCTGGCATGATACTATTTCCAAGTTCATTCATCTCTTTCACCCTAACATCTTCCATATTTACTCTACTGGCTTCTGGCATGATACTATTTCCAAGTTCATTCATCTCCTCTTTCACCCTAACATCCTCCATATTTACTCTACTGTCCATGGAAAAAGTTTTCGTCAATAACCTTAACTTCATAGGTATGACGTTCCATTGACTTTTTAAGTTTCTCTACAGAGATATGGTTTATGTCCGTTATAGTGGTCTTCCTCTTCTTATTACAAGCATTCATCATCGAAGGGCTAGCCTGGAATAAATAATCATTATTATTATTATTTATGATGCATTAGGCAATTAAAATCAAGTTTTTCCACAAATTAGGGCACTATATACACTAATAAATATTAGTTTACATAGTAATTTTCTCATTCCCTATATTAAATATTTTATCCCACAAACAACAACAACAAGCATACCATTTTTAAAGGGTTGCCGATGATTTAAAGTCACGTAAGGATGCCTATTTACTCAATGGATAGATGTATAAGTTAACCGGTTTCTGGAAAAGAATAATTTTTTAGACATGTGCCAAAAATATCATTTTCCCCTTTTATTCTTTAATATGATGTTTTTAATTACTTTTACGTATCAATAATTACTTATCAGATGTAGATCACAATGTCATTTTAATATGAGAAATAGTATATATATATATATTAAAGAAAAAAAAATCTTACCTAGCTGAATAAGTAATTGATTTGAAAAAATCCTCATCTGTAGATATAAAAACTTGTTGATGATACAAGGATCCAACGAAGGTGCCTAACAGTGTTTGATCGTAAGAGCTCTTTATTATGAATGACCCCATCGAGTAGTACGCGCCGCTTTATATATAACTCAGCTCCCAAATCTATACAGTGTTTGCAATTCACTGCTGTATGATTCACCTGGTAGCCAGATTTTACCAAGTTTGTTTAATAAATAAATAAGTATTGCACACTTTCTGCAGAGGATTGGCATAAAGTCTTTTCATGGTTTCCGCTGTTGATTTTCTATAAGAGGGGTGGAGCATCAAGAGAGATAAGGCCTAAAAATATTTCGGTTTTTACTATTGCGTAATGTTTTGTATGTGTGTGTGTGTGTGTGTGTGTTGTGTGTGTGTGTGTGTGTGTGTGTGTGTGTGTGTGTCATATATTCTTATTTCAATTACACAAGTTAGGTTAGGATATGTTAAATCTTTGTTAACAATATTACCATGTTAGTGTGCAAATTCAACATTTTGTATGTTAACGCGCATCTTTTGAAAATGTTGTGAATATCTTCCGCAATATTACAAGATGTCTTACTGATACTTGACTGATTCTTAAGTTATCAAAAGATTACTTATAAAGTATCAGTTTATTCGTGCTCTTAAGCTGCTTTAGGTTTAGCGTTGTACATTATTTTTTAGTATACAGGTGATGATTGTGTTGCTTTTATTAGTGGTGAAAACTTGTTTTACGTTAGCAATATATTCGTTGATCAGTGTATAAAGAATTTGTTTTTAATGTTAGTTTGCATCAACCTTTTGTGGGAATGTACTTTGAATCTAAACTAGAGTTCAATAGATCAATAGATCACAACTGGACAGGAGGGTGGAGGGATGGTAGTGTGGCGCTTGATTTACAGGATTTACTGCTTTAAGGGTATGTAAAACACTGACATTTTTAGCAAAAAATTTGACCTTAATCAATAGATCAATAGATCAATAGATCAATAGATCAATAGATCACAAATGGACCAGTGAGGGTGGGTGGATGGTGGTTTTGATTTACTTAGGGATTTACTGCTTTAGGGTAATGTAAAAATATGACATTTGTTAGTAAAAAAATTTGACATTAATCAATAAAAGGATTTTTTCCCCAAAATTAGATCAATAGATCAAACTAGATTCACAAATGGACAGGAGGGTGAGTGGATGGTGTTTGATTCTGATTTCCTGCTTTTAGGGTTATGTAAAAACATGACATGTTTTTGTAAAAAATTTGACTCTTAATCAATAGATCAATAGATCAAAGATCAAATAGATCAATAGATCAATAGATCAATTAGATCAATAGATCAACAACTGGACAAGGAGGGTGAGTGGATTGGTGATTTGAATTTAGTGATTTAGCTGCTTTGGGTATGTAAACGGATGTAATTTTTTTTACGTTATAAACATGAAAAGTATAAAAAATTTTGACCTTAATCAATAGAACTTGAATCAATAGCTCAAGTAGATCAATACGTATCAAGTGATCAATAGATACGAATGGTACGAGGAGTGGATTGGTGGATTGATTTAGTGATTTAACTGCTTTTAGGGTAATGTAAAAAACCGTAATTGGTTATAAAGAGTTTCTACATGAAAAGCATAAATATTTAAACAAAACAGAAAGCTATAAAAAATAACAGTAAAATAATAAAAGAAACAATACTATTAATAATAAATACTATTAGAAATTATGAAATTATTAAAATAGTTAAAAATAAAAAAATTACGTTTAAATTAGTTTTCGAATAAACTTTCAAAGTCGTTTTCTAAAACAAAAAAGTTAGAAAAGTAATTTTAAATAAAAAAAAATTCAAAAAAAAATGAAAAAAATTGAATTTAAAAAAAAATAAAAAATAAAAAAGTTAGAAAAAAAATTAAATTAAAATAAAAAAAATTAAAGATCAAAAAAATTTATAAAAATTTATTTTTTCAACAAAACGTAAAAATGCATGGACAAGTGGGTAATAAAAATAGTAGACATTGTATGTATGCTCCAGAATCGCTTTTAGAAAAAAAAAAATTTATATTTAGTTAACCGTTTATAATAGGAAAAGAGATTTTTTGAGAGATATAAATGTTAGTTCGTGCAACATTTAGAAAAAAAAGGTTACTCTCTGCATGATGAATGCAAATTTGGGACGATATGTACATCTTTAGGAAAAAGCAGTTATGGGGAAAACCAGGGTAAATGAATTTTGGTATTATGTACACGAATGTTGTTACTTAGTCGCAACGCACCCGGCTTCCGCACCGGTGCAACCAAACTCTTGATTCCCTTCTCAGACTCTCCTCATTCTCATTCTTCTGCCTCTTCTTCCTCCTCATTTCCTTTCTTCTTCTTTCTTTCCTCTGTTTTGCCATGTGCCATGCATTCTTCTTTTTTATCGGGAAAGGGACCACTCCGGGGGGTCTGAACTCGAATCGGGAATCAAACTCCGACTCCGACTCCGTCTCCAAGCTCCGTCTCCTCCAGCCTTTTCCTGAGTTCAAATCTTCTTACCGATTATTTTAATTTTTTTTTTGGTGGGGGACAGCGTCCCCCTTACAGGGTGACGCAGAGAGACGTAATCTTCGTCTCGACGAGATTACGTCATCAATAACTCACAACCAAATTTTAGCCCGATACCTTAAGCCTAACATGGTTTTCAGGAACGATTTGACCTTGGCGCTAAGGGGGGCAACACCCACCCTTAGGGGTTACCTAGGGTCACCTAAATACTCGATCTTGTGATCAGTTTACACAGTCACAATAAACCAATACCAAGTTGAAGCGATAGCTCTATTGCCTTCATATCGAAAGGGTTGCGTGTGTGTATGTGTGTGTGTGTGTGTATGCGCACGCGCGCGAATAAACAAATATACAAACAAACACACAAGACCTTCGGTTTTGTCTGTTGTCGGATTTGGGCATAGGCCCTTCGGGCTTATCAATCCTCCCTCAGCCTAATATTATCTCTAATTCATTTATATCAGAATAGGGTGCCTCGGACGGCCGACTACTACATTTCACGATTTAATCGAAATGTTATTTTGTTAATTAATTTTGTATTTTTATATCAATTTCGTGCTAAATGCAACCAGAGCACGTAGAAAGACGATTTAAACCATGAATTAGGGGTAATCGATCCCGATAAATCGATTGAACGCATCAAAATGATTCTGACGGGATCATTTAACTTCTAGAAACAAAAAAACCCTTTGGGGGCTCCGCCCCCTTTTGGTTAAACCCTTGAGTTCAGGCTCAGAACCTCGGAGTCGGTCTTCTAGACCTTAAATTCGGTCTCACCGGCCTTAAAAACCCTGAGCCTTTGACACTCAAGCTTGAAAAACCAATGTGCAAAATGTTGCTTTTGCAACTTTGCTAACCTTGCTTTGCAACTTTCGGCTTTCAGTTTGGCTGTCAGTTGTGCCTCCCTATACTACTTATATATATATATAATATATATATATATATATACTATATATATAATATATATATATATATATATATATATATATTATATATATATTACTCACTAGTATATATATATGTATATTATATGATATATATATACCGTATATATATGTCTATTAATTATATATATATATAATATAATATATATATATATATAATATTATATTATCTATATATATATAATATGATTATATATAATATATATATATTTATATATATATATATATATATATATATTATCTATATATATATATTATATATATTTATATAATAATATATATTACCGTATATATATATAACTATATATAATGAATATATATATATATATATACCTTAGTATATATAGGAATATTATATTTCACCAAAATATAAAATATATATATATATCGACTATTATATTATAAATTAAAACCTATTAGAAAAACTTAAACACTAATTTACAATTTTAAAAAAATATATATATTTATATATAAATATGGACATTTATTAGTGGTTGACTCCGTTATAGCAGAAACGCTTATGAAATAAAAAAACAACAGAATTTCCGACAAAATTATCTTATTGTATTTAAATTTCTTATTAAATTTTAAAAGAGGAGGGGAGGTGAATATATTTGTAACATGTTCTTTTTATTTT
>JABUQX010026272.1:0-12500 GCA_015478945.1 Trachelipus rathkii
CAGTGAATTAAATTTTATTTAAAGTTCTTTCGATTGTAAATAAAGGCTCTACAAAAGTGAAGTGGGGAATATTTCAAGGTTATTAAAAAAATTGGGCACAGTGCAATGTTTGCAAATCTAACTTCTCCAGAAAAGGACGTGAAACGAGTAACTAGCACAGTCATTTGCAGTTCAAACATACATAAAAATATAATGGGCTTCAAGGAAGAGAAAGGAGAAAATGTTCACACACTATACAACAGCATCCTCAATAGTTTTCGAATGAAAAATTATTAGATTGAGCATAGAAAGAATTATGTCAAGTATGGATTAAGATGAATAGAAATAGTTCTTGAGGAATTGAAAATCAACCATGTTTTCCTTAACCAAACTAGAGATACGTGAAAGATAAGAGGTCAGTAACTCCCAAGACCACCCTCTGGGCATCACCTATTTGCTGTTGCGTGGATCGTCATTCAAACTGGAATAAGAAATGAAAGGTGTAGCCATCGGCATAGGAGGGGATAGGAGAAGAAGTGATGGAGTAAGAAATCATTAATGATGGACTGAACCTTGAGGAAACAGTCCCACTATTAACTGACTTAAAGGATAAGTGCCGTCTACAAGAGTTGTTAAAGAACGACTGAAATTGAAATCATGAATAAGGCCACTGAATGAAGGATTGACACCGCAAGTGAAAAGCCTAGAAATCAAAGCTTTGTGCCAGACTCTATCGGATGATTATGATTTGTCTAGCGCTATGGCAAGCAATTCACAGAAATGCTTAACAGAAGTGGGTTAAGAATCAAGGAGAAGATAAAAGGAGATTCTACCAGTGAAGACGCTTGTATTCGATAAAGCATAATAAGCGATGAGAGAATAGGTTATGAACAGTGAATTAGATTGTTTAGAAAATCTCCTGCTAATAGAGGAGATTCAAAACACTTTAGACAAGAAAGGAGGTTAAAGCGATAGGACATGATAGTTAGAGGGTTGAGAGGGGATCCTTGTTTTAGAGGATTGGGAGAGGGGTCTCTCTTTTAGAGGGTTGGGAGGGGGTTCCTCTTTTAGGGTTGAGGGAGAGGGGTCCCGTGCTTTTTGAGGGTTTGGAGAGGTTCTCTTTTTGAGGGTTGAGAGGGGGTCCTCTTTTTGAGGGTTGAGAGAGGGGGTCCCTCTTTTTGAGGGTTGAGAGGAGAGTCCCATCTTTTCGAGCAGATTGGATGGACGAAAAATGCATAATGTCAAATAAAAATCTCGTAAAAACCTCGGAATTACATACGTTACAAATTTCATCTTCTATACAAACACAATTTAATAAACTAACTTAGCTAGAGAAATGATATATTACTCTACATTTATATATAACATATAACACATATATATATACATATTATAGGTTATAATATGAATAAGTATATATATATATATACCGTATAATATATATACTTATATAGTACTTAAAATATGTATAAAAAAAAAAAAATTATATATTATATAATATCTATATATTATACCCCTCTCATATATATATAGACCTATTTATAGTTATTATAATATAATCATATTATTATATATATACATATATAGTCTATATATAATAATAGTATAGTATAGTATGTTTCAGTATATTATATAATAATATATATATAATATATACTATATATAATAATTAATAAGTATATATTAAATATATACTATATATATATAATATATAACTATATATATTTATATTATATATATTATAATATGTATATTATATTTTATATATATTATATATGTATTAGTATATATATATATAATTATATATATATAATATATTATATATATATAAATACGTAATATATTTATATAATATAATTTACTATAATACATACTAGTTATATATATATACTTATAATAAATATATAAATTATATATATAGTATATAATATATAGTAATAGATAGTATATGACTATAACTATGATAATATAACTATATATATATATAGTTGGTATATATATATGTATATAGTATATATATTATAATATATATATATAATATATATACATATATATATATTATATATATATACATATATATTATATATAGTATATATAATATATATTTAATATATAATATATATATATATATATTATATATATATATTATATATATATAATATATAATTATATATATATATATATATATATTTAACATATTATAATATACTAATATATATATATATATAGTGTATAGTACTATATTATATAATATATATATATATTATAGATATATATAGTATATATATCTATATATATATATTATATATATATACTTAATAAGGATATAAATATTATTATATATAGTATATTCGTTTATTTATATCTATTATATATATTATATAATAATATTAGTATATTACTATATTAAATTCAATATATATACTAATACTACGTATAATATATATAGGTATATAATAATAATATATTTAATGGTGTAGTATATAGTATATAGATATAATATATTTAGTCTATTATAATATATCGTGAATTATATATAATTAGTATATATATTATATATATATTATATATATAATATTAATAGTAATGATTTTAGTATATATATAATATATTTATATATATAATATAATTATATATAATATATAATATAGTATATATATGTAATATTATAATATATATTATATACTGATATATACTATATTATATATACTAATATAGTAGTGTATATATATATACTTATATATCATTATATAATTATATAATATATATATCTATATTATACTTTAATTGCACTCTAGGTACGTCCTCTCTTCAATTTTTCATCTTCCTAAAATTATTTGAATTTGATTTCTTGGTATTGATTCGGTTTGGGGATTTTTTCTTTTTTTTAAAAAGTTGATAGAGAGAGAGAAGAGAGAGAGAGAGAGGAGAGAGAGAGAGAGAGAGAGAGAGAGAGAGAGAGAGAAGAGAGAGAGAGAGAGAGAGAGAGGGGAAAGGGGAAATCATAGAGAAAGACAAAAGAGGAAATGAATAAGAAGGGAATAAGTTAAGTCTTTTGAGAAAATGTGTATAGTCCATATTTGGGCAGAAGTATTCTAATGTTATTTAGTATTATGAGAAAGGGATTTGTTGTTTGATTATTATAATATATATTCATATATATATATATATATCTATAATATATATATTAATATATAATATATATAGTATAGTAAATAGTTATATATATATGGTAGTATATAATAGTTTTATAGTTAATAATATTAATAATATGTGTGTGTGTGTGTGTGTGCTGTGTGTGTGTTGTGTGTGATGTGGGTGGCGCGTGCGCGCGTGCGTTGGCTTGTGTGTGTCCCTGTATTATTTTTTGTGTGTATGTGAGCTTTTAGCAATTGTTTTATTTCTTTATTCATATTTTAAGATAATCAATCCTGTATTAATTTGATTATAATGTTAATTAGAATGATTTTGCTGATTTATGAAACGTATATATATATATATATATTTTATATAAATATATTCTCTGGTTTCAAAGTGCACTTGAACGCTTATGAACTCGAAGAATGAAATTATTCCTATATTTTCTTTACCTCCATCCAGTCCCAGGAATACTTTTCATACTATCAGTGGGACTAGCATCATTTCCTTCCTTCTGCGGTTTAAACTCTTTCTCTATAATATTTCTAGAACAGTGCTTTTAAATCGCATATCCACAAAGAAATTTGACCGGGGTACAATAATATTTCTATGCATTCGAAAAATATTTCCCAAAAGATATGGATATTCGACTAATGAATTTGAGAGTTACAAATCCATTCACATAGCTCAATTAAAATAATTTATCTGCGAAAGGATAAAGAATGTAATTTTGAATTAAGTTCTTATTCATCATTAAGGGTAAATTATGAAACCAGAATTTAAGTTCCTAAATTTTAGATCAAATTTAGGGACGAATTTATATCTTAATAAAGAAAACCTTAATTGTAGGGATCATGATTTTCATCAATGTGTCAATTATGTAAGCCAAGTTAACACGTCGTTTAACAGTTGGTGCAATTCTTTGCCAAGGTTTAGCAAATTTGCATCATAATGTTTATATAATTGTTGGACGAGAACAAGAACAAGGAAGTTTTTAAACTTGGTATGTTTATTCCTCATTGTCCTATGCCTACCAAATTATAAGTTAATGATGAATGTATTATATTAAAAACTATTTTTTTCCAATGTTTATTTTTTATAGTTTTTATATTGCCGGGCCAGGAAAAATTATCTAACATTTAACTGATCAACGATTGAAAAAAGGGTGAGAAGCACTGCTCTAGAGGATTTTACTTCTTGGCACATTGGTTTCCAAAGCTAGTCTTTGAGTTTTTCATTCCCAGAAGGGGTTTTTACATTAGCTGCGGTACTAGTATTTTTTTGTTCCTTTTATCCTCTAAACTCTTTGTTTCCAATGTTAGTCATTGAGTTTTGAACTACTAGGAATGGTTTTCACATTATCAGAGGGACTATCCTCAATTTCCTTCCGTCCTCTAAACTAGATCTCCCTGAGCTTTAAAGTAGATCATACTTTTCAGCTCACTGATTTCCAATGCTAATCTTTGAGTTTTATACTCCCACTCCAGGGAAGATTTTTTTTCAATCTTACAAAGGGACCAAAGTCTTCTATTTGTCTTCTAAATTCTTTCTTCTATAGGTCTCTACAAAATCATGCATCTCTGCTCCTTGGTTTTAATGCTAGTCTTTGAGTTTTACACACTCAGGAAGGATTTTCACACTGTCGTTAGGACTAAGTTCTAACTTTTGTTCTCTAAAGCCTTTCTCCTAAAATTCTCTAGAAGATCATGTTAATCGCGTTATTGCTCATTCTACTCTTCGTTTGATAAAGACCATGAAATTCCCCTGCTCTCCAACCATGAAACTCCCCTGCACTCCAACCATTTAATTCCACTGCTCTTCAACCATGAAATTCCCCTGCTCTTCAACAATAAAACTCCAATGCTCCCCCAACCATGAAATTCCCCTGCTCTCCAGCCATGAAATTCCCTTGCTTTCCAACCATGAAATTCCCCTGCTTTCCAACCATGAAATTCCCGAATCTAAAACCATGAAAATTCCCTGCTCTTCAACCAAGAAATTTCCATGTTCTCCAACCATGAAATTTCCCTGCTCTCCAACCATGAATTTCTCCTGAACTCCAACCATGAAATTGCACTGCTCACCAACCATGAAATTCCCCTACTCTCCAACCATTAACTTCCTCTGCTCTCCAACTATAAAATTTTCCTGTTCTCCAACTATGAATTTCTATTGCTCTCCAAAAATGAAATTCCCTTGCTCTCCAACCATGAAATTCCCAGCTCTTCAACCATGAAATTCTCATGCTCTCCAACCATGAAATTACTCTGCTCTCCTACCATGAAATTCCCCTGCTTCCCAACCACGAAATTCCCCTGCTCTAAAACCATGAGATTCCCCTGTTCTCCAACCATTAAATTCCCCTGCTCTCCGACCATGAAATCCCCCTGCTTTCCAACTATGAAATTCCCCTGCTCTCCAACCATGAAATTCCTTTGCTCTCCAACCATGAAATTCCCTTGCTCTCCAACCATGAAATTTCTCTGTTCTCCAAATATGAATTTCCTTGCTCTCCAAAAATGAATTTCCCTTGCTCTCCAAAAATGAAATTCCCCTGCTCTCCAACCATGGAATTTCCCAGCTCTTCAACCATAAAATTCCCCTGCTTTCCAACCATGAAATTCCCCTGCTCTCCAACCATGAAATTCCCCTGCTCTCCAACCATGAAATTCCCCTGCTCTCCAACCAAGAAATTCCTGTGCTCGTCTAAAAATTAATGTGTAATGAGCAGAAAAAATAAATTTTTTAGCGCTCTCAATACCACGAAATTTCCCTGCTGCCATAAACCATGGACATTCCCCGTCACTCCAAGCTCAGAATTCTCGCTGCTCTGCAATTATTGGAATTTCCCTACTGCTCTAAACCAATGAAAATTCCCCTGGCTCTCTCAACATTAATTCCCCTGCTCCTCCAACCAGATATCCCCTAAGCTTCCAACTATGAATTCCCCTGCTCTCCAACTATGAGATTCTCTCTGCTGCTTCCAACCACGAAATTGCCCTTGCTTCTCCAACACATGAAATTCCCTTGCTCAAAACCATGATAGATCCCTCTGCTTTCTAACATAAATTACCTGATCTCCAACTGCATGAAATTCATCTGCTCTTGAATTATGACATTTTCCTGCTCTCCAACCATGAAATTTTCCTGCTCTCCAACCATGAAATTCTCCCTGCTTCTAAATAACCATCAAAATCCTTCTTGGTGAATAACCGGCTTATCCTTCCAATCTATGGAATTCCTCTGCTCTCCAACCATTATAAATTTGCTCTGTTCTTCTCAACAATGAAGTTCCGCTGCTCTCCAACATGAAATTCCTCGCCTCTCCAACACATGAAATTCCCCCCTGCTCTAATCACAGATGAATTTGTGATATTCGAGTTTAAAAATTAATGTGTAATGAGCAGAAAAAATATTTTATTAATTAATATTTATTAAATTTATTTAAAAATTTGTTCATGTTTTGAAAGTTTGATTATATTATAATTATATTATATATATATATAATATATTATATATATAATATATTATATATATATTATATATATATATATTATTATATTATTAATATATATATAAATATTATATATGATATATATTATATATTATATATATATATATTATATATCATATATTATATTATATCTTAAAATGTTTTTCATTATTATATAACTAATAACATAATATTGTATAACAATCGGTCCATTCGATTCTTGTATTAATCTATAAATAGAAATCATTTGCTTTAATTCTTCCATTTTTAAAACTATATATTTATTTATTGGGTTTAATGTTCCTTAGGCTTTGTTTAGTTACCAAGACGTCAGATTTAAAATGCAAGCATAATTTTGAGCAATGAAGTAATTTCCGATTTGATAGTAATTTAATATAAGTTTGAACATAATAGCAAGAGTCGTAAATACGTTTAATGAATTTTAAGTTCAACAGATAAAATATTAGACCTCACCATCCTCATAAAACTAATTATGATATTAATATCACTATACATATAAAATATTTTTTATAAACTATTAAAAATATAAATAAATATCTAAAATAAATAAAAAATATACAATTAAAATCATAAAAAAATATAAAATATATAAATTATAAATAAAAAATATTTGAAATATGTAATAATACTCTTCTGATAAGAATATTATGTATGAATAAAGAAACAAAATTTTTCTTTTTGGTTGGATGTTTTATTGATTCTCTAATTGCAATTGCAATCCGTTAGTCAACGTACGTTAGGACAGGGGTAATTTCTCAAACCCTTGTGAATTAAGTTTGAATTATTTTCCGTTATAAAAGTATTTGGAAACAATAGCAAAGTTTCGTTATATGTAGTTTAATTATTGGTATTCGCAATTAAATTTTTATTTTTATGGAGAAATACATTAAATGTGCCTACTTGTTAAGCCTGACTGAACAGTAACCGAATTCTAGAAACAAATTAACTCTACTTCATTTTTTTATTATTAAATTGTTCTAAAGATCACGGAGTTTTTGGAATAGGTTGGCAAGAGGACCCTGATAATTTTACGTACCGCAAACCGCACAGACATCGGGTGAGGCAGAATGTACATCACCTGGTCCAGTCTTTTTTTTTCGCACACCCACTACACAGCAGCAGGGACACTAATAATTTGTTTTGTCCCACCGCAAGTCCGCACCGGGCACGCACCGAAACCTGCCAATCGCGCACCGTGGCCATCGGGACAAACCCTAGTTTTTGACTTTATCGAACCGTTAAACCGTCCTAGAGAGTTTCTCAACTACGTGAATGAACCGGAATACCGTAATGTCCAATGAACCGAAATCACTAACACATACGCATATTGCTAAACGAAATCGGTAAAATGATAGAACAAAAGAAAAAAAAATCAAAAACAAATTTAAAATAATAATAATAATAATAATAATAATAATAATAATAATAATAATAAAAATAATAATAATAATAATAATAATAATAATAATAATAATAATAATAATAAATAATAATATATCATATAATAAATAATAGAAAATAATAATAATAATAATAATAATAATAATTAATAATTAATAATATATAATAAAATAATAATAATAATAATAAAAATAATAATAATAATAATAATAATAATAATAATAATAATAATTAATAATAATAATATATAAAATCATTAATTAATATAATATAATAATAATTAATAATAATTAATAACAATATTGGGAAAAATGAATTTGGAAATATTTATTGTGAAAGATAAAGCACAAAATCACCACAATGGAGACGAAAGTGGATAGAAACAAGCACACAAACGCACACGCACACACACAACACACACACACACACACAGCACACACTATTTACAGTATAGTATATAAATATATAATATATATATATATAATATATATATATATTATATATATTAATATATTTTAATATATATATATGTATATAAGTATTATATGATATATATAATATTATATATGATTATATATATATCATATATTAATATAATATTTATAATATATATTATATATAGATATATATATATATATATATATTATATTCATATATTATATATAGTATATATATATATATATATATATATAAATATATATATATATATAATATATAATATATTATATATATATTATATCGATAAAATTGAATTGGGAAATGAGATAAAGAAATTGAGATAGAGTCATGATAGAAATGGGAACTGAAAAGAAAAATGAAATGGAGTAGAATGGTAAAGATAAAAACAAAAACTAAATGGGTCAAGAATAAAATTGAGGAGAAATATCCAAAAATTCTAAAATCTTTTGCATATATACATATATAATAATATATAATATTATATAATATCTAATATATATATATATATCATATTATATATAATAATAATTTAATATATATAATATATTATATATAATATATATATAGGTATATTATATATTAAGTGTGCTAATGTGTTTTAAATAATAATTTATAATTTAGAAACATCACCGTGAGAAATAATTACTCAATTATTATATAATTATGTTTTTGTTAAATAATTATAATTATCAAAATATATTTAGTTGCAAAAATTATTACCAGGAAAATTTAATTGCTTTAAATAAAGTTTCTCATTGTGAAATGAAATCGAATTTTTTTATGTGATACTTCTTTGCATGAAACACAAGTTTTAAAAGTTAAAGACATTTTATACGTAATGATAAATGCTTAGTCTCCAACTGAATATATATTTTTTATAATTAATGCTGGAAGATAAGGTTGCAGGCGCACATGACACTAAACATGAAAGAAACATGATGACATTTGCGGAAACCATCATCTAGATCAGCTTTTGGGGAAAGGTCTTCACGGGTACATGGCATCTACCATGAAAGAAACATGATAACATTTGCAGAAACTTTCATCTAGGGAGAGAGCTGCTGTCTCACTTGTCACAATCATGAAAGGGACATGTGAAGTTGAGAACATTAACAGAAACCATCGTCTAGATCAACTTTGGTATAAGCTTACACATATCATTATTCATAATTACAATTTGTAAAATTTGACCTCTTTTCATAAACTTTTAAACAAATTAAATTTTCAAAGTTACCTAGATAATAGTTACCTAAATATTTTAAACCATTGACATAGTGTATATGTTAAAGAATTGGATTCGAGTGGTGGAAGTATGGTTCGCTTTCTAGAGGGAAATTTTCTTCCTTGCTAAAGGACAAATACTCTGGAAGTATAAACATTCTAATAATAAAGTAACCGATAAAAAATAATTTCTTTGTATTTTCTTATATAACTGAATTAAATGAATAATTATAATTATTTAGAAATAAATAAATTAATAAATAAATAATTATTTAGAAAAGACATTTATACCTTTTTAAATATAATGAATAAAAACAGCTGGTTCGTTCATCTTTCAATATTTTTATTGATTGCAACTGCAAAAGACTGGATCTTTTTTAAATTCAATCTTTTTTGCATATATTACCGGAACGTTTTTACAAAACTGACAATGAGAATTAAAAAACAATAGATTTACTTTCTGTATACTTCTGTTATCGCATAACTTTTACATTTAAAAAAATGTAATGGCTTTATATTTCTGAGGTAAGATTAAGTATATTAAATTTTAAGAGATCATTTTGTTTATCTGCCTTCACCTCTTATACATATCCATTGCATGGATTCGAACACATTTCCTAAAAGTGAAATAAAAATGTGTAGATTCAAATTTAAACTATAGGAATAAAGCAGCTTCACACCTTTAAAAATATTTTTAAAAAAAAGTTTAAATTTACGTAAACTAACGTATCTCAACGTAACCTTACCTAACGTATCATAATCTCACTTAACGTAATTTATTTTTATACTTATAGTTTATTTCACTTTGCATTGTTATAAAAACACGCTTTGGCACCATGCACGCATTGTACATTTTGTTCGATAACGTAGGCTTTAAAAAAATTAACAAGATTAACTGGAAGCAGATAACCGAAATGAGCCTTTTAAGATATTATGCAGTGTTCTGTGTAACTGAATGGCCTTACTAAATCAAAATTATCTTGTGATTACCAATGCAAAGAAAGAAAAAAAAGTATCTGCAAAATCCGATTTTACTTCATGGAAAGTTTAATATACTGTTCTTAAGCTTTTTGAAAGTTCAACTGTATTGTAAAGAGATGTTGCTATCATAGTAGCTATAATGAAATTATTTATTTATTCATGACCGAAGAAAACATTTTAATTAGGAAAATCTTTTGTTAAAACGGACACTGGTCCTCTGAACACTTGAGACCCATGACACCTCCTTTGAAGAATGCCTGTGTCTCACGTCTATCCACAAATTTTCACCTAATCGCATTTTAAACTTTCTCATCCTACTGAACACTATGTTCATTTTTACATATACACATCTGTAACCATGAATTGCTTTTAATTTCTCAGCTTTCTATAACTTCAAACCATTCAATTGAAACATGTCATCCATCAATCTGGACAATGATTCCCTTCTTCCAAAATACTCTCCCGTTAGTCTAAAGCAAAAATACATACACCATCTAACCCAATTTATAACAGAAAATCGTGAAATTTTAAAATAATTAAAATTAAATATTGAAACGGTCAGTGCGAAAGAAAAGAAAAGAAAAGAAGAGAGAGAGAGAGAGAGAGAGAGAGAGAGAGAGAGAGAGAGAGAGAGAGAGGAGAGAGAGAGAGAGAGAGAGAGAGAGAGAGTTGCAAAGCAACCTGATGAGATTAATCTACGTCGCAGAGAAATGCTTCGCTTGAAAATTGGTAATTGCTTTTTCCTGAATAACCTTCAAAGTTCAATTTAGAAAATTTAGAAATTTTCTAAATAGAAGAAAGGGTACAAAAACTTAATTCTTTTTACTCTTGGCTATTTATATATACCATACCAGGTCAACGTATTTAAACTGTTAAAACTTTTTATTATATATATATATAATTAGTATAAGTATATATATATATATATATAATATATATATAATATAATATATAATATATATATAGTATATTTATATATATATATATATATTATAGTTATATATATATTATTATATATATAAATATATATGTATATATATATATATATATATATTTAGATACTATATATTATAATTATATATATATATATATAGTATATATATATAATATATATATTATATTTATAGATATATATATATTATATCAGTATATAAGTGTGTGTGTGTGTTGTGTGTGTGTGTGTGGTGTGTGTGTGTATTGTTGTGTGTATGCTTGTGTGAATTGATGTGAGATTTGAATGCTTCTGTTTAGATTTCTGTATCTGTTAATAAAGAAAAGGTTTGATTTTTGACTCTAATTAGAAGTGACAAAAAATTATCGTCCGAAGGTGACATTTTAAATAATTACTAGAATTTTCGGCAATATGTAACCGTACGTAAGTCTTTATCAGAGCCGTGAGCTGAAGCCGAAGCCGAAGCCGAAGCCGAAAGGCCGGAGCGAGCGGAGCCGGGAGCCGGATCGGAGCCGGATCGGAGCCTACGGTTTTGAATGATGGAGTCGGAGCCGAAACTGTGGTCTCATAATTTTAAAATAATGGAGTCCGAATCACAGACTGGAAACTTTAGTGGTCGAGCCGGAGCCGGAGCCGGAGCCGGAGCCAGAGCCGGAGCCGGAGCCGGAGCCGGAGCCGGACCCTGAGCTGGAGGACATTTAAAAATAATTCTGGCGGAATAGGAATTGGAGTCTCTTAAAACATCACCGTCTCTGGAGCGATGGTTTTAATATTTCACATACTGCGAACATCAAGAGCACATTTCTTTCCGTCACTTTCACGTACAGAAGGTCTGATTGTACTGGAATACGAAGG
>JABUQX010026273.1:7500-10000 GCA_015478945.1 Trachelipus rathkii
TTTATTTTATTTTTCCTCAAGAATGGAAATTTTAAAAAAAGCCTAAAAAGCCTAATAAATCTCAAAAGCCCAGATAAACCAAAAAAGCTCCAAAAAATCCCTGGGCTGGTGTTTTGGTTCAACCCCGGGGATTTTCCAATCCTGAATATATATATATATATATATATATTATATATATATGATCATATTATATATATATATAGCTAATAATATTATACTATATATATATATTATATATATATATATATATATATATATATATATATATATATATATATATATATATATATATATATATATAAAAAATATATATATATTTTATTTATTGTGTTTTACACATTATATTTATATATATATATATATATATAATATATATTTATCTATATATATATATATATATAGGTATCCGTATATATTATATATATATATATATATATAATATATATATATATATATATATATCTATATATATATATATAATATATATATATATATATATATATATTTTATATATAATATATATATAATATATATATATATATATATATATATATTAAAAATCTCTGAATTTTCTAGTGTGCCTTACTCATTTTTTTTAATAAAGTGACTATATACATATACTGTTTTTTTTTTTTCCAAATCTCCCAATTTTACCCGGGTTTTACCATAAAAACCCAGACCTGGTGGGTTGGTGGGCAGCTCCTTGGGGAGGTATCCAGTGCAAGCCTGCCTAGTTTCTAGGTAACAACTACTGAACTATTGGTAGCTAACTTACTAGCTTCCCAGAGCCTCAGATTATGATGGCGACAATGTTCAAAATTTAAATAATATAAATTTAAATATATTACTTAAATTTACTTTTTTTATATATATATATATATATATATATATATATATATATATATATATATATATATTAATATATATATATATATATATATACTATATATATATATTATATATATATACTATATATATGTTTGTGCGTGAGGACAATATGCCCGGTGCTATACAACTGAGGCTAATCCTCCAAGCCAAAAACTTGGATTCAAAAACAGTTATAAAGCAACCGAGTTCCCGTCAAGGCGACATCAACAGGTGTCCAGCCCTGTCCTATCTCTCGTTCTTTATATTTTAGATGTTAAATATTGAATAATAATCGCAATTTTGATAAGATGTTAAAGACAGAACATTTAATGAGAAGTTAAAGAATTAACTGCCTTTTCTCTGGGATTGAACCATCCGCATGTTTGCGCGTGGGTACATATGCCGGTGCTATCATCAACTGAGCTACTCCTCCCAAGCCGAAAAACTTGGATTCAAGAACAGTTTTAAAGAAACCGAGTTCCCGTCAAGGCGACATCACCAGGTGTCCAGCTGTCCTAAGTCTCTCGTTCATATATTTTAGAATGTTTTAATATTGCAATAATAATCGCAATTTGATAGATGTTAAAGAAAGAACATATTATGAGAAGGTAAAGAATTAACTGCCTTCTCTGGGATTGAACCACCGCATGTTGCGCGTGAGGACAATTTGCGGTGCTATACAGCTGAGCTATCTTCCAACCCAAAAAAGTTGGATTCAAGAACAGTTATAAAGCAACCGAGTTCTCGTCAAGGCGACATCACCAAGGTGTCCAGCCTGTCCTATCTCTCGTTCTTTATATTTTTAGATGTTAAATATTGCATAATAATCGCAATTTGATAAGATGTTAAAGAAAGAACATATTATGAGAAGGTAAAGAATAACTGCCTTCTCTGGGATTGAACGCACCGCATGTTGCGCGTGAGGACAATATGCCCAGTGCTATACAACTGAGCTATCCTCCAAGCCGAAAAACTTGGATTCAAAGAACAGTTATAAAGCAACCGAGTTCCCGTCAAGGCGACATCACCAGGTGTCCAGCCTGTCCTATCTCTCGTTCCTTAATATTTTAGATGTTAAATATTGCAATAATCGCATTAGATAAGATGTTAAGGAAAGAACATATTATGAGAAGGTTAAGAATTTAACTTGCCTTCTCTGGGAACGGAACTCGTTCTTATACTGTCTCTGAATCCAAGTTTTTCGGCTTGGAGGATAGCTCAGTTGTTTAGCACCGGGCATATTGTCCTCACGCGCAACATGCGGTGGTTCAATCCCAGAGAAGGCAGTTAATTCTTTACCTTCTCATAATATGTTCTTTCTTTAACATCTTATCTAATTGCGATTATTATGCAATATTTAACATCTAAAATATAAAGAACGAGAGATAGGACAGGCTGGACACCTGGTGATGTCGCCTTGAAGGGAGCTCGGTTGCTTTATACCTGTTCTTGAATCCAAGTTTTTTCGGCTTGGATGGTAAAAAAATGGAATAGTCAGTTTGTATAGCAAGCGGGCAATATTGTCCTCAACGCGCAACATTGCGGTGATTCAATCCAGTGAAGGCAGTTAATTCTTTACCTTCTCATAATATGTTCTTTCTTTACATCTTATCAAATTGCGATTATTATGCAA
>JABUQX010026273.1:12500-17500 GCA_015478945.1 Trachelipus rathkii
CTATTTACAAGAAAGGTAGTAAGGAAGATTTGGGAAATTATAGGCCAGTTAGCTTAACATCTGTGGTTTTAAAAGTTTTAGAAAAGTCACTGAAAGGTCATATAGAGAAATATTTGGATGATAACAAGATATTGTATGTCTCTCAGCATGGTTTTATAGAAAGGGGTAGACATATTCAGACAAACCTTTTAGAATTTATGGGAATACATTATGAATTGCAATTGACAGAGGAGAATCCATTTGCTACTATATGTATATTTAGACTTCAGCAAAGTCTTTGAAAAGGTTCCCCACATAATTATGATGCAAAAGTTATCGCAATGTGGTGCATGTAGTGTAGGTGGAGTGGTACATGGTTGGATAAAGGAGTGGTTGAGGAATAGAAGGACGTGTGTACTACTAAATGGCAATTGGTCATCATGGGAAATAGTGAAGAGTGGTGTTCCACAGGGTTCAATGCCGAGGTCACTATTGTTCCTGATATACATAAATGATTTAGACCAGAAAATTAAATGTAAGGTTTCTAAGTTTGCAGATGATAACTAGATGTTTACCTCAGTAGGGAATAACAATGAATGTTTAAAAATTCAAAATGATCAGGATAAACTTTTTGGGTGGACAGATAAGTGGTAAATGCCTAAGTTACTCAAATTAAAGATAAAACTACGATATGAATGTGGATTTTCTTGAGTCTGTTGACCAAGAAAAAGAATTGGTTTCGATTATAAAAGCAGTTATCTGAAAATGGCTAATCAGTGTTTTGAAGCAAGAATAAGACTAAAAAGATACTAGGAATAATAAATTGCACTGTCGTTTACAAGAGCATGGAAGCTATAAGTAAACTGTATAATAGCTATGCTAGGACAGTACTAGAGTATTGTACACTAGTTTAGGCCCCTTATTTAAGGAAAGGCATTGACATGCTGGAGAGAGTGTAACGTAGAGCAACAAGAAAGATTTCTGGGTTTGAGTGTAAGAGCTATAGGGAGAGGCTGAAGGAGTTAGGAATGTTTTCTGTAGAAAGGCGATTTGCTCAGAGTTGACAGTTACAGGTCTCCAAAATATTTACTTATATTGATAATACGGAGACCAATAAATTATTTGTAGTTTATCATGAACAGGAGACCAGAGGGCACAATAAGAAAATTAAGAATTCATGTCATCTTGATTTAAGAAACATTCATTCAGAAAAGGGTTGTTAATTTTTAGAACGGTTTACCACAGTTGGTTGTTGAGTGTGACTCACTTTCAACATTTAAGAACGGATCAGATAGGTATATGGATGGTTTGGGCATCATATAGTATTTTTTGACCAAGCCAATTGATCGAGTTTTAGCTCGATACGTTATACGGTTAAAACTTCATGTTATGACTATGAAAACTTATTAAAGCTTGTAGTGTGGTTAGCATGTACCTAGCTTTAATTTTTTCCTTTGTTTGTAGACTAGGTGTATACTGTGTAAGTTATTGACAAGCCCTAGGATGTTTTGTGGATTTTGCAGGGCACATTGGTGATTGGTTCTATTTACTTTAGTTGACACTGGAAACGTTTCGATAGGCTTATTTAGTTGGCCGGCATAGTAAACAAATTATGCGTTTTGTGATACAAGCATAAAATTCTATACCGTTGGTGCATTACGATGAAAATGAATTAAGATATTGCAGTACACTTATATGTTGCAGATGCGTGAGATTTTGGGAGCTATTTAGTTTATTTATAATTTTCTACTGAACCTAGTTTAGATATGTTGCATATTTTGGGGATGTGTACATGATGATGATATTTAGAGTGAAATAGAGTAAATCTTTAAGAAGCTATACTAAATATTATTGAACAATAATTAAGATTTACATTTTAATTTATTGTTATGAGGATTAAATACACACAGTTTAAATTTGAACATATAATAAATTTTCATTATCGTACGTTACTGTGCTGCAAAGTTAAAACAAATGTGTTGAAAGTTAGTTTAAACCACTCTTAGAACCGCTGGGCAACATTTCTCCTCGCATATGCATAAGATCCGTGCATGGTTAAATTGCTGTTTCTTGCATTTGCAGCATTTCTTGCATTCCCCTCTTTACAACACACAACGAAAGTTAGCTTCACTCACAGCTTATAGCCGTTTCAGGAATGTTTATCTACTCTTGGAACATATAGGCAACATTCACTTCACTCCAACACCAACTGTGTACAGGAGGTAATACAGGACTGGAATTGTGTTCTTCCCCCAGATGTGAGCAACCCTGATATATGGTCTTTAACATGTTGTTTGAGCTGCATCTAATGTTGAGGGAATTTTTGCCACTGAGCTTGTTCTTGTAAATAGCTTCTTTTCTGGTTTTGTTGAAATTGGTACTTGTGCTTGTGCGATCGTATAATAGTTATGGTGAATCTCCTCTTATATTTGCGCACATCGTTTCCTCAGGAATACTGGTCGAGGGTACAAGTCAAATTTCAATAGTGCTCTGTGTAAACTCGGCATCGAATTCTTCTGTCTCCGAATTTAGTATCTTGGACCAACCTGATTAACCGGGAATACTTGCTTGCGCACCGATTCACTGTAGGTTGGCTCCGGCTCTTCCCTGTAATGGCGGTTGCTGTCTCGTTTCCCGAGACTCCTGGTTTTCTCTTCTTTTTTAGTTCTTCCACTTCTGCCCTCATAGGGCAAGACTCCCACAAATGCCCACTTTCCTCGCACACAAAACATTTGCGTTCATCAACACCGTGAGCCCTGGCACTATTTTCAGTACGTTCTCCACCACCTCTTTGCTCTCCTTGCTGACGTCTGTCCCTGCGTCCTGAGTCTTTATCCCAAAGTGGCAATTGTGTATTCACTGCTACCACACCACCAAACCCCCCCTAAATCCCAGCAGTCTCTCTTTGTGTTCCCCTCTTGTTCAAGTGCAGGCACTTCCCACACCTATAGTAAATTCGTTTGCAGATACTCGGTGGAAGACCCAATATGATTGCCGGCCAGCGAATCCTCTATGTTTCCCTTAGCCCGCAAGACGGTGACCGGTCTACCAAATACCGCAGCTGGTCTGGCGTAACGTCTGGTCGTTCTCGATCTTTCCTCCTTGCAATGTCGCTCCATATGGAATCCGCGGGGGGGGGGCAGGTTTTTTCCCGGGGGGGTTTTTTTTTCGTCATGTTCTTGCTCCTCAAGCTCGTCTCCTCTGAGGCCAAATGACGGACGTCTTCCAGTCGAATTTTTATACTTTTCCTTCTCTCACCTATGTGACTCTTAATATCCTAGCCACTTCTTTGGGCAGACATTTTAAAATTGTTTTTTAAATATCTCCACGTCCCTTTGCTCCTCCCTTGTGCTGCCACGTATGGCGTTGTTACAATTTTAGGGCAAAACTCTGCAAAACTTCTTATTTTTTTTCATTCTATTCTCAACGAGCTCCCGTTGTAAAAATGTAGGAATCTCACTTTCTTTTTCTCTTTGCACCAGGCTCATTAGCCTTGCCGCTTTTGTGATTAGAACTCATCTCTGTCCTGCTAGATGATAATACGTGCTCAATGATATACCCTCCAAAAGTTACGCAAGTTCACCCTACAGAGATTTGTTTGTCTTCCTAATTGATTCTGGCATATCTATCATAATCCTCGATGAAAAGCATCGAAGATTTGACTTTTCTTCCATTCCATATTTTAGGAGAACAATAACGGCTTTCACACTATGCCTTAACCGAATGTTCTTCAAGACCTCAGGGAGTTCCACAGCCAGAATTGATTGAGACTCTACTTTACTGTCATAGTTGGCTCAATCCACATTTTTCAATTCCTCTAGTCTCTTCAGTCACAGTTTTCCCCTTTAATCAGTTCACCTTGTCTTCGCGGCGAAATCGCTTTCTGTAGTCGAGCTCTTCATCTCGGTCCGATGTTTGTACTTCCCTGGCTGTCATTCTCTTCTTATTTCTTTCTTTATTACCTTGTTCTTTGATCACTTTCACTGTTGCTAGTCACTCCCACTCTGAAGCAAGATGCTGTCCATTTTCTTCCGAGATGTGCGTCCGGTACTTCAGTTCGTATCGTGCATGGGCTTCTCCTTTTGTTATGCATTTTTTTCTTAGTTGTTCGGTGTTCGTATTTGGTTCTCCATTTGCTTGTCCAGACGCTTTTGGGCCCAGCATTAGGCTCCATTTCTTATTTCTTCCTCCTGTCCTCGCGTTATGTGCTGACTTTCTTCATTTGTAGTGGCCTGCCCAAACCTAGCACACTATCTGCTAATCTTGTTCTAAATCTAGGTCAATCTGTTCTCTCTGTTCGTGCTCTTTTAGCATGGCACGAGTTCAACCGGGTTAAAATTTCATCTTATAATTCTTAGTGAGAGTAAATTTATATGTTAAAATACAAAAAACATAATAGTAAAGATGTCAAATTCAGCGATTATTATTTTTTTTATTAAATTAGACAATTTTTTCAAAACAATTAGAAATTTGGTTACACCTTTCGGTTAAATTCTCTGAAGAATTTTTTTCACCTGCTCACAAAACCCAGCAAACCAATATTATTTCTCTCCAAGCCAGATAATTCCTTACCACAATTGCGATATTAACTATACCCTAGTGGTTACTTTAGCTTTTAGTCTGACTTCTTAATAATGCTGCTCCCAATTCAGTTTTCACCCGGCCGCAAGGAAAGCATATACGTATATAATATATATACTATATATATATATATATATATATATAAATATATATATATATATATTAATATATATCATATATATTATATATATAGATATAATATATATATAAAACAAAAAAAAACTACTGATTAACGGTGCTTATCCCTATGCGACGGGGGTAACACGGGGGGACCACAGGAAATCAAACTTTAAGGCCGGCTATCCAAAACCAAGCGCCACAACGTGTGGTAGTGCAGTCAAGTTTTTAATTCTTGCCCCCAGGTAGATAAAACCCAACTGCTACGCAGGATTTGAACCAGCGTCCTCTCGTATGAGAGGCGGTGACTCAACCTCCTGCGC
>JABUQX010026274.1:0-17500 GCA_015478945.1 Trachelipus rathkii
TTGGGCCGCATGCGTCTTACGTACTTGATTAATTTGAGATACAGGCATGAATTTTTACTGTTGTTTACATTGCCTTTGTACTAACTCTTGTCTGTTCTTATTTCTTTTCTACCTGCACTATCCAAGTGAGATGGTCATCGATGATTTGGGCAATGGTTTTATTTATATCAGGTAATAAAGAGATAAGAGAATTGTGTTGAGATGTTTCCAAATTCGGGAAAGAGCAGATCAGGATGATTAAATAGAGAATAGAGAATACGCGAGAGAGCGGGTGCACAACGGATTCACGCGTTATTTGGGACCTGGTTTTAGAGAGTTTGTCTTGGACTCTTATATAGGAGAATCAGCAGGCCACCAAACACCCTCTCAACTCATTTTTTAAAGTAAAATATTCTTTATATATAAATAGTTAATATAGCTTACTGTTTAGTAAATTGAAAAAAAGCAACCTTGCTTTATCTTGCTTTTGTCTGGGTTGGGGAACCTTAAAAAAAACAATGCCTTTTCATTTATCCTCTTCATCCTGGGTTTTAGACACCAAGTGGTAATCACTATTTATCCTGCCGTATAATTCCGCGTTTTGTCACCAATAGTGCCAGGATGCGTTCAGCCTAGGATTTAAGGAAATACCTAATATACCATAATAATAATAATATAATAATAATGAATGAATGGACATGCGAATGAATAAAGGCACGAAAGACAAACTATCAATAAAATTAATAAAAAAAAAAAAAACAAATTATTAATACTATAATAATGAATTAATATAATAATATAATAATAAATAATAATACAAAATCAACATAATAACTAAATTTCTTACGGGAAAGTTGACATCGCTGGATAAGAAAAAGAAAAAAAAATAAAGGTTTCAGATTAGTTGTAGATCTACTTAATTTGTTTCATTAGTGATAATATCTGAGAGTTAATAGCTCCGTTTACTATTATCTATTAGATTTAACGTGCAGTAATATTTATTTCCCCAACACTTACTTCTCATATATTACAAAGCGCACCAAGCACCTTCACATTCGTGTGATTACTGGTAATTGTGTTATCTGTACTTAACTACCTAATGAAGCAGTAAACCTTAATCTGGAATTTTACCTATGAAAAAAGTTAAATGTTGGCTTCATAGTCCAAATAAACCACATTGCTTGTACAGGATACACGTTGAGGTAATATATAAAAAAAATAATTAAACAAAAAATAACAAAAACATTTACCAATTTTCATGAATCTGGCACTTATCTTTCTCTATTGTAATTAAGATATAGTTGTATAAAACATAAAGGTCTATTCTTACAAATTCCCAATTCCTCTGTGGGAAGAAATATGACGTCATCCATAAACGATGACCCCAAACACTACTTTTACTCAGAGCATTCTATAAATATAAAATTACCATTAAATAATTTTTTCTACTTGTATCATTCATCACAGGTAAGCAAAATTTTAAAAAATAATTTATTAATACTCAGACAGACAAGTAATTTTACGGACGGATGACTTAAAACGAATTAATTTTGATAAATTGACCCAACATGGTGAATTTTTTTTAGAGCCCAAAATGAAATAATAATATAATTGATCATTATTTTGTTATGGTCTTCAGATTGGAAAGTTTGGTAGGGGAAAAAACATTGACCAGGTATGAGATCAAACATGTGTGATATTGTAAACTTATAGTCTTCAATTCTAAAGTTCCCAGAGTATATATTAGGTATATGTGGTTAAATGTATATATTATATTATATATATATACATCCGTTTAATATATATATAATATGTATAGGTTTAATTATATATATTATACCTATACTAATATTATAATACTTAGCTAACTCCTACGTAATATAATCATCTTTCTAATAACCATGATGATCAACTATCTAACCCCCTTAAAAACCCCTTCAAAAAACGTTTGTACTTTTTTACCTATTACTATATATATATAAAATAATAGTATAATGTATATAATATATATACTATATTATTTCATATATATAATATCATTATATTATATATATATACTACTATATACCGTAATATATATATACTAAACTGAAACATATTATTGTCTATATATTACTATATTATAATATATTATATATAGTCAATAGGTTATATAACTATTATATTATCTAACCTGACGCAAATAAATTTTCTTAACTTGTATTTTTAGCTCTTTATTTTTCCAGACAGATAGTCGACCACCCCGTAATTGATAAGGGTCCCCGTCAAGTTTCATGAAATTATCCCTATCGTTTCATCTGGACGTAGAATTTTGTGATCTTGTCTCTGATTTCCTCTTCAGTTCTATAATAAAAGTATTATTAGGGTTTTATAATTTTCAAGCTTCATTGCAATATTAACTTTTATCTCATTCTGCGCCCTTCCCAGTAGCCGCGCTCTTGGCTTCACTGGCCGATTACTGTCCCTTTACTGTCGATACCATATTACAAACATTCGCCCTGTCCATGCAAATTGGTTTGCATTGTTAAAATAATACATGGTGGGATATCAAAAAAATCTTAAAAAATATATAAACAACAATAGAATCAACCACCTCAGTCTTTCACTTAACTGAACTCTGTTCGTAAAAGCTAGTGTTTTAGATTGCTAAAAAAATCTCTCTCCTTTCGACTTTTTCCGCTGTGCAAATCTTTTTCTTTCGGGTCAGTCTCTTCTCCATCCGTCCTTGGGATAGCCTCCCTCTCCATCTCCCTCACTTCTTTATCATGATTTCACATCTTCATTGTCTCCGGTCGTCCATTCACGTTTCTCGCCTCCTCCTTTCTCCCTGTTCCACTCATCATGAGAAAAATCTTCATCGTTCTGCTCCTTTCTTCTCTCCTCATGACTCTGTTTCTATTTGGCTGCCTGTTGATTCCTTCATCTTTCTTTCCTCTCCACCTCTCTCTTCATCTCTCTCTCTCTACTAGAATCTTCTCATCTATCCTCCTCTCAGATACCCCTGCTCCGCTCTCTTCTCTGCTCTCTCTCCTCTCTCTCGCCGTTCTTCTCTCTCAGTCAACGTCCTCTCTCTCTCTCTCCTCAGCTCAATTTCTCTCTCTTGTGCAATATCCTTCTCCATTTTCTGCATCTATAGCAATTCAAACCTTTCAGATACTCCCTTCCATCATTTTTTCAGACAGATTGCTCCTCCTCCTCTTAATACTCTTGTGCTTTTTCTGCTCTTTGTCCAATTCATCGCAAAACTCCTCTATGTCTTAATCTCTGCAGAAAACGAGTGTTCATCTTACCTCTACTCCATCTACATGCTCCTTCCCTCACCATATTCTTCGTTCATCTTACTACACTTATCACTCTTCATCTCTGTTATTATGCGTATTCACTCTCCCTCATCATTTATCCATGTTCACAATGATTTGAATTTCACTGGACAAATATCTCCTTTTAGCATGCTCTTCATAAATTTGTGTAATCTGACGTATAGTCTCATCAAGAGAGGATAACCTCGGCCGTATTCTTCTATGATACTAGTCTCACTCTCTCTTCTTCTTATTCTTAATACCCGATTGCTTTCTTTCTCTTCTCACTTCTGTCTACTTAACTGTTCTACATCCTTTGGTTCATTATCATCACAATCAATTCTAATTGAAATTTTCATTAAAAAATTGGCCTAGCTATTCTATGACCATCTAAAATATAGTACATATAATACTCCTTTCCAATGTACCTTCTGATATTCTGTCTTCTCTATTTGATCTTGTCTTCCTCGCATGGCATTTCTCAATCTCTGTACCTACTTTATTCTTATTACGCCTCTTTATACATTCATATCATGCTAATAACTCTAAAATTTGTTCCTCTCTAAATCGACCCTGTTTACAACAACTTCTCTGTAACAATTTTGTCTTGGTTCATCAATCATTCACCTCCTCCAAATCTTCCAATTTCAGTACGTTCTCTCTTGAAACTTTCATCTCTAACTTGCACTCACGATCTTCTTCGTCACCTCTTCTCACTAGTGCATCTTTCATCTCTAGCAATCTCTTCCTCTGCCACTAAAGTCTTTCTGTATAGAAATCTTAACATCAAGTTCGTGAACCTAACTCAATGAGTTACTTCTGTACTTAAATTCGTTAGTGCGTTCTAATACATAATTTCTTCATTTCAAAACTAGCGTTTCTCTTGCTCTCTCACTAAATGATCCAACTCTATGTTGCTGGATTACTCTCTCTCTTACTTATGTAACATCGGCTACCATCTCTCAATAATCTCTTTCTGAAATCTTACTAATATAAATTTAATCAACATTCTCCTCTCAATTCTCATCTATACGTCGTCTCTTCTCTCTTCCACTATCGTACGCATTCATCTCTTCTTATACAATCTCTTTCATCACTATAGAATAAATTGCGTCTTCTTCTCTTTGCCATTCTTCTTATCGTCTATCTTCTCTCTTGGAAAACTCTCTTCCGTGTCTTTCTCTCTTCTTAATGTTCGTTGCTACTTACATCTATAGAAATCTCTTATTTTCTTTCTACTCACGTTGAGTCCTTCTCTCTCGACCTTCTATTCACCGCCTGCTGGTACATCTATCTACATGCCTCTACTCTTCTTCAGCATGATACTTGCAACTGACTCACCACTTATAATATATAACTTCATAATGCTTTCTATTGACATAATACTTCTCTAATAGTGTAGAACAACTTTCCGTTATCATCCTCTATTTCTCCCTATAGAGAACTCTGAATTAAAAAACTATTTAAATATAGAAAAAAATTATTTAATATTCGAAAATAAAGTGATCGTAAATAATAATCAGTAATGTTAAATTAGTTTTAGTGTATAATTGAATCTTAAAATAAACTATGTCGCTTACTCAAATAATACTAACTTTTAAACCGCTAATGTAAATATTAGTTATATTATTTTTCTTTTTGTTATATTAGAAATTAATATAATTTAAATTTTTTGATTATACCAATAAAATAAACAATAAATCCTAATATAGAATTATAATTAACACTTTACAATAAATATAGAAAAAAAAGTAATATTTAAACATACCAATATTTAAGAACTTCATTTTAGATACTAAAATATAAGTTACTTAGACTTATTGATAGACCTTTTATTTATCGTGCAAGATGAAATAAATTAGGTTTCTCGCTAGTTGAATTCTGCGACATTAATTGACAAATGTGAATACACATTATTTATTGTTGACTAAAGAGATGTACATATGTAAAATCAATACCGTTTACATTAGAACTCAATTTTAGGATATTTAACACAAGAAAAGTTAATATTCGACCATCATGATAAGGTGAGAAGCTCATTAATATAAGAGAAAAAGGATCGATTACATTCTTATAAATAGGGAGGTTCTGAAGTAAATATTTTATAATTTCTGATGTAATTGATTGTAATAAACCTTCCGAGAAAATAGTACGTATAAAATATTTAGGTAAGATTTCTTCCAATAAAACCAGTTTTTTTTCTTATATAAACCCGTTTTCTATTCAATTCTTATGCTATAATTTCGTTGGGTGATACGTAAAAGACAATAATATGATAAATTTCATTATAATAAATACTCCGATTCAATATTTAAAATAAACAACAGCTAGTATAATATAATTTTCAATGAACTGCTGATTTATTAATATAATAATATGAATTTCATTTAAAACACATATATTTTTTCAAATTGCTGAAAATACTAGTGTTAAATATATCATTGTAACAAAGAATTTTACCAAATTTAATTTTCAAATGTTATTGAAATTTATAAGTGGTGTAAATCCATATATAATTATATTTATCAGTACCTTTTATTTAATGTGATACAGTTTTACAATATTGTATAATGTGATACATGTATTTTCACTAGATTAAGTAAAAGGTAATCCTCTGATCTCCTACAAGGTATTGCTTCCTCGAGTGAATAATAATTTATTTTTATAATGAAAAACAGGTTTTGGCCAAAAGCTTGTGGCAGATTATATAGAAATAATAATATTATTTGATATATATAAAAAACTATACATTATGACTAATTTTACTATTAGGATAATATGAGACGTATCAATTTAAATAAGCATACCTAAACTATTTGAAGAATGTGTAAAAGAATTCGTGACTTATGTCATATAGCTTTTTTACTCAAATTATGCTCAATTTCGAGGATATGATAAATCACTAAATAATTTTATTTTTTTGACTTAAAATTAACCACGAATATAAAATTAATCCGTTTATAAAAAATCATCAGATTATTTATTTTAAAGATGTTTTATCACAATAATTTCAAAGATGCTACATGGAATAATTATGAGCGAAAGAAAGAGATAATCATACATCATTATCACATAGAGTTACTTCAAATTATAATATGTTAAGGTGAGTAGATATTTAATTTATCAATGAAATAAAGTGAAAAATTTAAACATATTTAAATTTATATAAAGATTTACAAGTTATAACCAATATTTTTTATATATAATAAACATATGGTTTTTATCTCGCAAAACCCATCGTTCTCTCACAATTTTATTATATTTATTTTCAAATTGTATAATATAATTTGTAGAATAATTCAATTAATAAAACGTTTCAATAATTTTATAGTGACTAATTTCTCTTAGTAGATGACTAATTTATAGTTTTTTATATATACTATCCAGTTCTTTGCAATTGGTTTCTTTGATATTGACATTTCCAATGAAACAACGAGTTAATGTTTATCACAATATGCACCTGGAAGAGATAACTCTCGATTAATTAATACCATTTCTAAGTCTAGTCTTAACTCCAATAACTACCTATTCTTATTATAATATATTGACTTGGATGTTATTTGAGGTATATGAGATCATCAACGTAGGCCTAATACTTAATAATGTAAGCACTCTATGCTTCCAATTTGGTGTGAGCTGTTTGCTAATGTCCGATAGCAACTTTCTGCAAGACAATTTAAATGATCGTTTAATTTTTAGAATGTTAAATTTTGGTTCTATTTATAAAACATGGTGTTTTTACCAACTATATATAAATATTCTAGGATTTGCTGTTTCACTTAAAACTCAAATATTAAAATGATGTAAGGAATTTCACGTTAAAAATAACTAAGTTGCGAGCAAATATCTGATGAGCAACAACGCTATAAACAGATCTCGTACTTTATAAGATTGATATTCTCTGTCTTTGTCTCAGCGACATGTTCCTTAAATATTGACACATTTTCAATGAAGATGCGCAACAACTATATTGTTCTATCAAATTACTCGAATTAATACCTTGTTAAAATACTTCTCACATCTTAAGAGTTTACCTCAAGTAATGTTTCAAAGTTTTGAAAATTTTAGTGGTAAAATATAGATACTCCAGATAGCTCTTGTATATTTACTATAATAAAATGGATATCAAATTGTACGTAAATAGACTTGTATTAAGAAAAAGCGCTAATTGTTAGAAGAATGTATCATTGGTCCCTTTTTATTTAAAATAACTAGGTTTTCACCATCATAATACCAATGTTTTACTTTGGTAACTATGTTATCATATTTTTATTAAGTATACATAACAGCAGTTAACCTTATACTACTTGTAACGTAAAACCCTTTGCCCAATTTACGCTTAGTCAAAATATTACTATTATGATACCCAAACCATCGATATACCAATATCCAATCCTTTCTTAATGTTGCAATTGAAGATCTGCACTCATCCAACCGCTGTGGAAACATTCCAAAAACTATAAGCATAACCCTTATTAGTGATTAAATGCTTTCTTGTGTCATTGCCAGAATAGGCATGCATTCTTAATTGTTCTTAATGTTGTCACCCTGGTCTCGCCATGGAAGTCTTACTATGAAGAATTACTTATATTTAAATAATATAGAGATGTGTAATATTTTAGCTGACTTGGATCATTTCCCCATCTAGAAATCGCCTCTTTCGTACAGGAAACCTTCCAACATCCTTCAGCCTTCCTTGAGTAGTCTTACCCGGTCATAATTGAGAAACATCCTATTGTCTGCTTAATCTGGCACTTCTCTTCTGAGCATATCAATGTCATTTTCTTAAATAAGGGGCTCTCAAAATCTGGTGCACAGATACTCTAAGACTGGCTAAAACATAGCAGTAAGTATACAGTTTACTTATTCTTCGTGCTCTTGTAAACAACACTACGATTTATTTACTATGCATCATTATTAGCTTTATTTCTTGTTTCTAAACACTGATAGTAAGTACTTTCAAATTGCTGCTTATAATCACACCTAATCTTTTTCTTGGTCCAACAGACTGAGCCCAATTCTCATTCTTAGTAGTTAAAACTTTCTATTTTCAGTTAACTACGAAAGACCTTTTTATTATTAAATTCATTTCACTTTTTTACCCACCCAAAAAGTTATCAAGATCATTTTGAATCTTTATACAGACTCAAGCCAATCCCCCTTCATATTGTAGTTAAAACTTTTAATATCTGAGGCGTTCGGAACATTTTATTATTAAAATTCATTGGCACTTATTTACCCCAGAAGCTTATCAAGATCCATTGTTTGAAATTTCCATACATACACACATCTCTTCTGTATGGTAAGTCCACTTTGCGTATCATCTGCAATCCTTAGAACACCTTTCATTAAAGTGCTCTGGATCTAAATCAAATTCTAAATAGTCATTGACTACAGGCAACAACTAGTGGCCCAAGCACTGAACCTGGTGCACTACTCTTCACTATTTCCATGATGACTATTGCCATTTAGCTCTAGTCGACGGGACTTTTGTCAATGCACAACACACTTAATCAACCATATACTCCAGCCTACACACAGTTTTTTGCAATATACTTCTCCCATCAACAATGTGGGGAACGCTTATCAAATTGCTGTCTATTATTTATATTAGTTATCATACTTATATTATATATTATATTATATTTATTTGTAAAAGCATCTCCCTATATGGTGATAATTAATATATACTACTTATTCTATTATAATAATTCTATATATATATATATATATTATATATATATTATATATATATATTATATATATACGGGGTAATAAGATATCAAACTGGAATACTTATTTCATGGCCAACTAGTCATAAATTCTTAAAAGGATTGTCTGACTTGACCTACCTTTTCTAAAACTTTGGGAGTCATATAAAATCTTATCTTCCAAATATTTCTTTATATGACCTTTTCTAACTTTTCAGAAACTTTTATGACCAGAGATGTTTAGCTTAGTGGCAATAATCCCAAAAATTCTTCTTTAGGACCTGTGTTAAATAGGTACAACATGTGCCGTTTTCCAGTCCATCTGTACCTCACCAAATGTTTAATAGATCACTTACGAATATCAATACAGTGACCTTGACATGCTAGTACTACCCTCCTTCGAATTCTAATATATATATATATATATATATATATATATATATAATATATATTTATATATATATATATATATATATATATATATTATTATATATATATATATATATATATTATATATATATATATATATATATATAATTATATAATATATATATATATATATATATATATATATATATATTATATATATATATATATATATATAATATTATAATATATATATATATAATATTATATTATTATTATATATATATATATATATTAACCATCAGGATGCAATTTACTTTACCTCAAATTCAAATTCTGTAGGTCTATTTATAGTCTAATTACATTACATGCATACCAGAACAATTAGATCTACCAAGACTATTATCCACATCGTTTCTCAGTAACATTATGCCAAAAAACAGGATTGAATGTATGACCAACTTCTTATCTGACTTACTAATTTTCATTCATTTTTATTGGACCAATTGTCCTATTTTTACTTTTGTAAGTTTCTTAAACCTAAAAATCTTTTAGATCTTATTATATTCCTTGCCTAAATTAATTTCTGTCGTCTTTTGCGCCCTTCTTTTGAGAAGGTTCATGTTAAAGTTTCTTATTCACTTCCTTCTCTATTCTAAATCTTCTCCCTATTGACTACCCTTTGAATATTTTTAAAAAAATCTTGCGGTTTTTTCTTATTTCTTTCAATTATTTCTATTATTCATCCACCAAATACAATGTTTTTTCTTCGCACCTAATTGAGTTATCTTTAAATCTAAATCACTGTAATGATATTATCATCAATTTGTGCACTTAATATTACTCCACTATTGAATCATAACGTTTTGGTCCTTTTATATAATATTTTTTATTCAATTCCCCCAGTCCAATTTTACCTAACAGTATCTCGTCGATTAACTTCAGGTAAATTTATCTCATTGTCTTTTTGACTCAATCCTAACGATCTTATCCTCTTATTTATAACTTGCATTTAGAGTTCCCACGTATATCTACTTTTACTGAGTTACCATATCTAGATATAATTTGTCACTAATTCCTTATATTCTCTTCACTATAACCCTCATCCAATCCATTACTATTCCATCGATGAGTTCATATATAAAGTTCTACTTGTGTGGATAATTCCTGTACGGTCATGGACCAATCTCGGCCTCAAGAGTCTATCTCTAACAGTTTATAATACCCAGGCTACTATTTAGACAAGAAATCCATTTGAATCCAGTGATCAAAATGAAATATCCCAAAAACCAATGGTATGACGTATAGGACCTATTTTCTTTGTATTGTGCCAGTCATGATTTGTTCTTGCTTTCATTCAACATTCTCGTGCAATCATCAATGCTTACTCTGCTAGATGGGCGGATTCTTATAAAAATTACTTATTATGGATGAATGTTATATTGTGATAAGAAATCTACAACCCACACAGAATATACCCCAAGAAGCAGGAATTAAGTTTTATGTTGTCTTAAACAAGAATGAATATTACTTATTAAACATAATAGCATCTCTACACGCACCAACCCTCTTTTTATCCTTTATGCTTACTTCTGAGTATATCAAGTAACTATTTCGTCTATACGGATTGTTAACCTGAAAGGAATAGTCCTTATAACAATTACTTCTCATTACACCACATGTCTTCAGTTATGACAAATTAATAGTTGCTAACATTCTGCCCTTTATGGATATAATCTAAGCAATTCAATCCTTTTTTACTCTCTTTGATAGTATTGAGCATTGTTTGAAAGAAGCACTTTTTAGACTCGCTACTAGAAACACAAAAGGAACAGCTAAGACTAAGCCACATAGTCTCGTGCGCAGTGTCTCCGGTAAATGATCCTAGTCCTCCAGTCAGCCCAACCCAGAACAATCACCTAACACATGCTTCAATGCAAATCCCCACAAAGCACCCTAGCCGCTACACTGCGAAGGCGCCTCATCTCATGCAAATAACATTTATACACAAAGTCAACATTCTAAAATAAAAAAAACTAAACAAGACGCGGCCACTACTATATTAACTAGTATTATTATACCTATGCTAACCAAATAACAAACAGCTGTTAATAGAGCTATGTATATTATTTTCAGTTAACTCTGACTTAAACTTAATAACTACAGTAGCTAAGAACCAGCCAATTGCTTAGTCACGATACGTCATCAGACTATATGAACCCAAAGATTCCATTATTATCAGTCCCTTCTTAAGTGCCTTCCTTTGCAATCGCGCTCTCGCCCTCAACACTCCTGTGGCCAACGTGACTTCACCAAAATTTTTAACTAACTCTATTTACTAATGCGTGCCTTATATCAAGATGGCATGCTTTTCATTGTCTTAAATATCTATTCATGTCTATCATTTATAGCTCACCTGTCCGAATGATTCTACTATGAAAAATTTATTGTCTCGTATTATCAATAGATGCAAATGTGAAACTCTGTATCATGTCTCCCTGAAATCGCCTCTTCTACAGAAACAGTTCCTAACTTCTTCGCCTTCCTCATAGCCTCTTACCCTCAAAACCAGAAACCTCCTTGTTGCTCTATGTTGCACATCTCTCTAAGTCTTCGTTAAATAAGGGGCCCACTTGTGCCACAATACTCTATCTGGCCTAAAAGCATTTACAATTACATAATTTGACACCCTAGGTGTGCTTTGTTGTATTTCGCATGAGCATGTTTGGGTTTAGTGGGTTGTACTGGGCTGAGATACTCGTGACAGCCCGTGGTGTTCTTCATTGTCTCTGATATTCTTATATGTCTAATGTCTTATACAGTCTTCACTCTATACTTCCTTGACCTCATGTTAAATAATCATTGCAATTTATTCTTTCCCAGCATTGTATTCAGCTTTTAATCCTTGCTTCCAAACCCTGATCAGGCTACTTCAATTACTGGCTATAATACACGCCTACTCTTATCTATTGTGTGCCAAAGACTCAAAGCCCCATCCCATTCCATATTCAGTAATTAAACTTTATATTTTGGTTATTTCTTACTATCAGTGAAAGATCTTCACACTTTTCTATTTTTACTCATCTTTATCTACAAACAAATATTGATTAATTTCATTTTTAGTACTTCCCATGTTCCCTCTGGATAATAGATCTGCAACAAAGATTAGTAACATGTCATTTCTTTTAGGTTTTCTTTAGGTTGAAAACCAAGCTATTATTAATGAAAGTTCTTTTGAAAAAGAGTGAAGCATCAGAGGTGACATACAAAAATACATACTATATTAAAGGTATTTCCTTTCTCTCAATAAAATGTCAAGGTGAAATGTGACAGGACTATACTACTCTTAGTTTCATTCTAAAAGATCATTTATTTTACAATTCTGAAAAATTAGAGTTCCATTAAATGAGGTACATAAGAGCAGATTTACCCTCACTATTTACCGCTAAGCTTAAATCTATTATATCTCATCTAAAACAGCTTGTGCTTTCCACCAATATCATTTATAATGCTAAATATTTGTAGAGGGACTTATATTTTATGCATAAACCAATATCTCAATTTAAGTGTCTATAAACAATCTGTGTTAATTTCAAGTTACACTCTCACAATCCTACATTTCTTATATAAATTCATTCTCAACCTCTTTGATCTCGGTACATTTTTTAGATCACCCATAGAATTATATCATGAAATACCACACTTTTATTCTCTATATCCATAACTGTCTAGAAATTAATCCCCTGTAAATACATTCTCAGATTTTTATTACAAGATAAATTTCAAAGTGTTGTGAATTATTACTGCGCTACAATTCTCATAAACCTCTGTTAATTAGCTAAATAGTCCTTATAACATGTTTTTTATTGATGCTGTAAATTTATATTATCAGTCAAACTAGAGGACGTTATTATTCATGAGTTATCCCACTTTTTGTCTCTATTGTCAAGAACAGCTGATGATATATATCTCTGTTAACCCAATTCATATAGTAAAATAAGTTACTATCTGCCCAAAAATTATGACCGTAAATTCATTACAATTTAACTCTGCGCTTATCACGTCGACTACAAATCAGTCAATATAACTATTAAATAAGTAGTCCCTTACTTTTAGTTATCCCTGAATATTATCTCTGCATTGAATCTACTTAAGGTATTAGAATATGTGAATAATACCGTTTAAAAAGCTCATATCTTTAAGATTAACCACATAATTTTAAATTCGAATTTGAATAAACTAGCGTACTTTTCAATGTCTTAAACTTGTAATGTGAGAAATTTAAGTAACAATCGCTTGATCATAACAACACATTTAAACTTCCTTTTAACACATCTGATTCACCTCCCAACATGAAAGAATATCATGCAAAATTAAATTATGAATCAGATTTCGGTAAGAAAGGTCAATTTGAAAATCGTTACTTTAGGAAAGCTGGACGAAATGAGTAAGAATTTTGAGCGTAAATTATCAAATAAGAAAAGGTTGTTTTCATAACAATGTGAAGTGGTGGCATCAATGAATGATAAAATCTCTAATTTTGAGTCTAGATTAAAGACAGCAAAGAGAAGCTGATGAAATGAGGGCACGCTTGGATGATTTGGAATAGAAAGATAAGCAAAACAGCGTAATTTTATCGGGTGTCGTGATAAAGGATTACTTGATAAGACACGATAACCAGCTTGATCTTCCATCTATGTTCGTCCTTTGGAACAATTTCTTAAACTCTGATTTTACCGTAGCCTCTTTTTCTTAAGTAAGAAAGTTTGGAAAATTTAACGCTAAGTGTATCGTGGAAGTTAAGAATTGCGACATTCGTAAAAAGTTGTTCTCAGCCTCATCTAAATTGAAAAGACGTTCAAGTAGTAACGAGAGACCTAGTCGTTTAGGCGGATCTTTGTACATTAGCGATTTTCATGACTCCACTTCACTTGGCTGTAATAAATGAATTAAAAAATATTAAAAAAACCTATAGCAGTTTGGATTTTCATTCCATCGTAAGAAGCGGTAAAATTATGTGTAGACACGGCAATGAAATTAACCCTATTTATTCCCTCAATAATTTGACAGCCATTAATAGTAAATTTAAAATAAATGCCCAGTAATAGATGGTTTTATATCATTGTCATATTATTCATAAGATTTTTTTCATTTAGTGACTATTCTTATGGGGTTTTATTTTAAATGCATTGGGATTGGCTAAGAGCTACACCAAACCATGAAAACCATCTTCATGCATATTAATCCATGATAATTAAGTAAGTTGGTAGGAATTAAACTACTAGGTATTTTGCTTTAGTGTATTTTCATTGATTGTATGTTCGTTATGATGACGTCTTTCTTTGAAAACACCTTTTGATAAGGGGTTCTAAATAAAATCAAAGGTGGTTTATAAGTGAAAACTTTTCGTGAGAAAACCTTGAAACATGAAAGAACATTTATCGGAGGATTAATTAACGTTAATGAAGGTACATTGGCCTAATTCTAATTTTACAATCTGCAAAGTCAAAGTCAGTTGTTCAAGTGGTCACAAAATAGTCAACACATTGGAGTAGAAAAGAAAAATCGTTGAAAAAAATGTAAAGCCAAAGATGCCCGGAAACGCTCTCTGAATCTTTAGTGAAATGTAAATTAACTTTTCAAATGCCATTCATTCATTATCTAAAGAACTGAAGATAGAAACGGATTTATTGACTACTAATATACCAGAAGGATAATTTTATTTTTAAAATTGTGACGAACACTTCAATTTCTTTTTACATTCGTGGTCTTAACGAGGTTTCTCTTCTCTCTATCTCTTTAACACAAAGAGACATACATTTTCTTAAAATGTCAGATCAAAATGGCTCTGCTTGCAATTCCTCAGAAGTAAGTAATTGAAAGGGAAAAGAAAAGACTGCAAGACTTAAGCCCTTTATTTTAGTGTTAATAATTGAATATATTTAACAAGAAATGTTCAGACCAATTAAAGTTCTTCTTTAAAGTTCCTTTGCAAAAGCATATTTTGAGATATCTTCAATGATGAGCCAAAATTTACGACCTATATATATATATATATATATATATATATATATATTATATATATTATTATATTATCATATATATATATATATATATTTAAATATAAAAAAAAATATAAGACACATATATATATATATATATATATATATATATATATATATATATATATATATATTATATTAATATATATTATATATATATATATATATATATATATATTATATATATATATATATATATATATATTATATATATATATATATATATATATATATAATATATATATATATTATATATTATATATATATATGATATATATATATATTCTTTTTATTACTGCCTAATTTTCCACAGATGTGAGTAGGGTGTGTAACATGCGCGAAAATAGAATTCCTAATTAGAAAAGCATGACGTAGGTCGAAAGGGTAGTCCCTCAAACATCTTCCCTCAACCTTTAGTGATAACTAGTCGCAGCCCAAAAAATCAACCACAGGGCTTCACAGCACTCCGACTGTCCTTACTGTGGGATGTCATCAATGTAGGGTTCACCTCCTGGGCCAAGTCCACAAACATACCCCCTCACAAAAGCCTGTTTTCACTCCTATTATTATGCACCTTTCTTATCTCCTCTGTTGAACTCATTCATTTCCTTCAGGCACTCTTTATTGACTCAGCTTTTCTTTGGTCTCCCAGCCCGTGATTCCCAGCACGCTCACAAAAAGACTATCATCAACCATCATTTCAATATGACTAAACCATTTTAATAAATAGTTTATCGTCTCATTTATGTCTTCTTTCACACCAGACAATTCCCAAACACGTTCATTTCTCATTTTATCAATTCTTCACACCTAATACGCCCCTAAAAGTATCCATCTGAACAGTTTGCACCTTAGATCTATACCTTTTAATCCACACCATATATTTGCTACTATACATGAACATCGGTAGCAACATACCTTCATGCAGAACACTAGGGAAAAGACTAAAGATAGATTCTTTGCATCTCCAAAGATTTAATTGCAATAGCCACTTTCCAACTATTCACAACTTTACTACTACATTCTGCATCATCCGTTCCATTTTCATCCAACATATAACCTAAATATTAAACTCAAAAACTTGTTCTTATTCCTCCCCTTCCAACATGACTTCACACCCCGGACTCTCCTCACCCACTACCTCCACCTACTCTTATCTACATTGACTATCAAATATCTCTTTTTACACACCCTGAAAAACTCTTCTACCAATACCCCCAAACTTTCTTCAGACTTGCTACACAAACCCAAATCATCAGCGTACAATAAGCAAGACACCCTTTGCTCTCTTCCCTTTTCCATCAGTCTAACACCATACCCTGTCACCCTTACTTCTAATTCTTTCATTAACCCATATATAAACAAATTAAATATCCATTGAGACATAACACTTCCCTGATTCACTCAAACATACACATACTTTTGATTCCATTCAGATGCCTACCACCGACACCTTATATCGATAACACCTGCCACAGAGGTTCCCTATTAATCCTGTCATATGCCTGTTCCTAGTCCATTAAACCTATATATATAATTGTTTTTCTTCTCTCTAATTTTTTGCCTCATTTGTTTCAATATGAAGAATTGATATATACACCTTCTACCACTTCTAAATGCACCTTGTTCTTTGCCTATCAGTCCCTCAGTCAATCGGCGAACTCTTTCAACCAGAATACCAGCATATATATTCCTTGCAACACTCAATAAACTAATTTCCATACAGTTCCTACAGTTTCTCTTATCTCCCTTACCCTTTTATAAAGTCACTGTTATTGCTATCCTCCAATCTTTCGGAACTATACTCTCCAAAAACGCTTTGCTACACAACTTTTATATCCAGTCAATCACAATCTTGCTTCCACTCTTTTTCATTTCACCTGCAATTCCACCTATAACTGTTGATTTATCATTCTTCAACTATCTTACTCTACCTATTACCTTCTCCCTACTAATTAACTCATCCCAAAAAATACCTATTTTATCTTACACCATCAAACCCACGCTCATTCGCCATCCTTTTTTCACTATTGCAAATGGTACGGAGCAATTCAAAATATTTCCGTTACACTCTCCTCGCGTC